>JAPSGF010000032.1:3202095-3217172 GCA_035772895.1 Perdix hodgsoniae
TAGTATTTAGTATTTAGTATTTAGTATTTAGTATTTAGTATTTAGTATTTAGTATTTAGTATTTAGTATTTAGTATTTAGTATTCATCCTAGTATTGGCCTACCAATTTCTAGGCTTGTTCAGAGCACCCTTGCTTGTATCAGGTGTTTCTGCAGATTCTTGCATAATTTGAGTATAAGAGTGTGCAACTGGACATTAGTGAAAACTAAGATACTGTCATTGCAGGTTGGGGTGTTTCTGAGCAAAGGAGTTTAATAGTGAATTTTAGGTTCGTGCCTGTCTGATGGTGCTGTAGAGTTCCTTGACCAGATGGAAGTGCGAACACCTGGGCTTTGGTGCTGACTCTGCGTATGTCTGAAGACATACATGTACTTAAGCCAGAATTTCAGAACATCTTAATCTTGTGATTTTAACTTAAAATGAAATTACAAGGTTTGATGTTATCTTGAATATCTGAAGATAAAAAAGCCTTTGGGCCCTAATCAATAATAATGATGATTGCCTCAAGTTGCACCAGGGGTGTTCAGGTTGGATATTAGGAAAAAATTATTCTCAGAAAGAGTGGTCAGGCACTGGAACAGGCTGCCCAGAGAGGTTATGCAGTCCCTGGGGGTCTTCAGGAGATGTGTAGATGTGGCACTGAGGGATGTGGTTTAGTGGGCATTGTGGTGATGTGTTGATGGCTGGATTAGATGATGTTAGTGATCTTTTCAGTCTTAATGATTCTGTCATTCTATCATTCTGTCATTCTGGTTTAGATCATTAGTTCTAACATTGTACATATAGATTTAGTGATATATATTTTAAATCTGTATCCTGAAGAAGCTTTTTTATACTACTCATATAAAAATAATTTCAAAAGATCCTAAGTAGTTCTGACATGTAATTTTTATGTTTGAGTTCATCTCTCCTACCAGGTATTTTGTGTTCAATCTAGGATGATAACTTAAATTCTCTTTCACTGCTTAATAGACAAACATAGACACTGCTGATTATAATGTGTCCCTTCCTAAGATTGTTTTTTTCAGCGAATTTCTCATAAAATCTTGGCGTGATCATTTAAAGGGAATATCTCATTCTTAAGCAGCTAAGTAATGGACCCATCCTTAAGACTCCAAAACTTAGCGTTCGCAGGAATCAAAGTCTGCTTTGTTAAGACTAGATAAATGTTGCAAAACTATTATAATTAACCTTAGATATTCAGAAATGCCAATGGAGGAGAGGTGAAAAGCGAAGATTCATAGTTAGAAGCCTCCAGATTAAAATGGCCAGCTGAATTCTGGCTGATTTTGAGCTAGAGCAATGGGAATGGAAGTTGAAGTTCAATGTTGTTTTTCTCTATCAAAATGATGTGATCGTGCATAAAGCATTCAAGTTCTCTAGGACACGATGTGAAGGAGAACTTACTTGGCAGCAATCTATTTGGAGGTTAATACCTGTGCTCTTTAGAGAAGCCCCTTCATCTAGCAGAGTAGATCTTTTTCTGTCTTGCAAATAACTACAGCTTTATTTTTTTGTGTGAAATGCATATTAACTTGCAAAATGGGATGAAACTCTCATGAACAGACAACTTGAAAGGAGTTGTTTCTTGGTAAACAGATGTGGGTTCAGTTGCAGATGTTATCAATAAAAATAAAATGCCTGAAAACAGGAAAATAAATAACTCACCAATAACATATAAATTCACAATTTTCTGTAAAACTAAGCCAGGCTGTTAGAGTCACAGCTCCCATTACTAGTAAAACCTAGTAAAATATCATTCTGTACTAGCTGGTTGTACTTTGCTGATATTTATTTAAATGAAATACATGTGGAAAGATACCAAAATGTGGACTTCAGTCTGTCTGTAATTTTATGCTAGTTCATTTACAGACACATTCAGGATGTCCTGACCCATTCTGAGTTACATCAGACTACAGAAAACCACATAAATGTCCACAGTAGCAAAAACAGTCTTCTGGTCAGAATAATTTTAAAAAGAAAAGAAAAAAAAGTCCAGTATAACCCATACTCCAGATCTCTGATTTTCATTCACAGAACCCAAAAGAATTAGTAGGCAAGGTTATTGAGGTGGTTTCTGAGCCACACTTCCAACATAAAACAACTATGGCTGAATTTGTGTTTGGATTTGGCTGATTCAGTGACACCAAATCAAAGCTGTGGGTCTGCTTCCTTAAAATGACCAACACAACTATGATCAGCAATTACATCTTAGCATTAGGCAATTCTGTAATGTTTAATGTGGCTTACATCTGTGGCTGGAGGGCAGGGAAAACTGTAATCTTTTTGTTTGTTTGTTTTAATACTAATATTGCCTTTCTTTTTTTAAAAGGAATAAAGAGGAAAAAACCTTATATCAATAAAAATAATGTATTTTTGATGTTGTTTATTTATTTCAGGAGCAGATATTTATAAAAGGGCTAAATCCTGTTATTTTTGCCTTTATACATTTCTTTTATACTCCTTCTCTAGTGGGGGATGCCACCATAAAAAAGATAAAACTGTTGTTCCTACAAGAAGTAGAGAAGAAAACATTCTTTGATTAAAATGAGGAGGAAGTTTCACATTATACCTCAGCTATTCATTGTGTATCTCCAAAGTAAAAAGGAGTGGTGGGCTATGGGGTTCTTACTTGAGTAATTCTTTAGTATTTGTCATCCACAAAATGATTTTCCCATCTTTGAAGTCTTTAGGTTGTTGGAGATTTTTCTGGTTAAAAACACCATTACGGTATTTGTAATTTAATTCGTCAGTGAGGTACTGGGAAGCCAAGGTTGTGTTGTGTCCCCGTCTACTTTTTTTACTGCCATCCAAGATGATCATTCCTCTCATGGGCTGAGGCCAGCCTTGGTGACTTGCACCTCCAAAACCCATCACTTTGTGGTATTTTTAATTTTCATTTCCATTCTTTTTCTTACTGAACTCCAGTGAGATACTAGTTGTTCACTGAAACTTGCCCACGCCAATAGCAGAACATAGCAATTATTTTAGGGTGCTCCTGATTTACAAGAACTGCTGTATTTAACATTTCTATTTGTGAAACACTCCAAATTCCGTCATGTAGTGGCAGGACTTAGAAACTCACTTTGATGCTTTGGCGAGCTTGACTGTCCAAACCAGTTCAGCAAGATTTCCTCACTTATCTCCAAGGATTCGTGGACTCTTGAACAAGATGTGCAAATTTCAGCCATCTCAGTTCAGTAATTTTGGTTCTCATGCAGTCAGAGCCCAAGGGTACTCCTTTGAATGCTTAACAAAATGAGGGCCAGATAAACAGAGAGCAGAGGGCCAATGAAATCCTATTGTAAATCTATCAAGCAAATACAAAGTGCTCCCTGGCCATCAGGCTGGTTCCAAAACTGTAGTTAATAGAGGATTTTTGTGCCAAAGAGCTCCTGTTGCTGAATTGTGGGGAGCTGAGATATTGTTTAATCCCATGTTCTTCCTCCTTGTTTCCAGATATGTGACTGGACTTCAGATTTCCTCCCCCCCCACACACACACACACCATTCCAGTAGCTGTAGAAACCAATGAAGATTTAATTGAACATGCGAGATTCACTCATTTCACTCATTCCAAGTATGCAGCCACACTCTTCCAAAATGCCCTCCAGACATGTGAATATATAACCTTGACTTGGCCATCTCTAAAAAATGGTCTTAAATGCACTTGTGAGGCAGAAGCTTTGTGGAACAATCATCCATGTGTAATAGCTGTGGGTGCTGATAAGCACTTTTCTTACTGCTTTGTGATGAGGGAGATGTTTACAATTGCTTCTGATGAGAGCACTTCTGTCTGCCATGGCTCGCAGGAAAGCAATCACGGATTATTGTTAAAAGACACAGTTACACACTGGAAAATTCATGACATTTATTTTTGGATATGGGACTAAAACCCTGTTCTACAGAGGTGAGAATTTCCACTGATTAGATCAGGCTCCAGACTTCTTTTTCCAGTATGGTTCCTAGATGAGCCCAATCTCTTGATACTTCCTGAAGGAGTAGGAAGAAGAGTTTTGCTTCTCATGTTCTCTAAGAGCAGGTTTAAGGCTGGGAACCAGCTTTAGCTATCACTAGTTCATTAACTCAATGATTAAGAAGGGTTTGATAATGACACACTCTGAGAACAGACAGTGTGGTAGCCGCAGATTACTAATCTCTGCAGCTGCAGATGAGAAATTGGTTTGCTAACAACAAATAAATTCTTCTGAGAATGGAAGTTCTCTTCTACAAGCAAAAACACTTCACTCAGATGGATTATGTTTGTCATCTTCTTTTACCATATATGTATTTTAACCTTTTTGCCTGATTTCCAAGTGCAGAATAAGAATACCCATCTCATCTTGTTCTTCTTGTCTTTGGATTTTCATTCTGAGAAAGAAATCCTTCTTGAAGGAAGATCAAGCTTTCTACCTCCTTGCAGATGGCAAAATTGAGTCATGGGGAGAGGTGACTTAGGTCATCAAGAGACAAATGGAAAAAGCAGTTGCATAAACCTGATCTCTGGAGTCCCTGCCCAGTTGCTAGCTCCTGTAAATGTCAGTCCCAGAGGGTTTAAGCTAAAACCAATAGTGCTAAATAGGAAACTCCCTGTTGACTTTGGTGGGCTTTGAAATCAGTATACAAACACACACATTTCTGTATACCAAGAAAAACAACTCACTGCTACAATATTCAGCTTTGTCAGCAGTAAAAACATGAAATAAGGCTTCCACAGCCTCAGATGGTTTTGTCTCCACGTTGCCTTGATCTCATCAAAAAAGTGTTAGATTGACACAGCGATTACAGTTCCTGTGGTCAGTCAACAATAACGTTATCACCACAGCTGTGGTGTGACTGATTACACATGAGTGTGTACACACAATGAGGTGGGATTTTTTTTTTTAGTGGAAGATGAGAGTTTCATTGCTGTGGGTCTGGCTGTCATGCAGACTGCCCCAACCTTGTGGACTGCCTATGCTGGGGCACTGGAAAATTTTACCTTGGCTGGATGCTGCTGTGGGACTGCTATTGAGATGGGCAAACTCTGCTTCATCCCAGTGAGCTTCCAGAGTAAGGTAAGCAGTGCAGTGTCTCCTCCAAAGTCTGGATGAAAGACCAATGCTGGCAGGTCTTTACATTGCTCCCTGGGTCTGCTTCCACCACTTCTTCTGCCAATACTGGATCAGCACTCCTTGAAGAGTTTTCTGAAGAAAAGAGAATAGAAACCGTGCATCTTTAGTTAAATCATTTTTAATTTTCCGTATTCTTAAATGTAAGAGTTCAAAGCTTCTCAGTCACATGCATGCTACTAATCATCATTTTCCTGCCAACCACGTTAAACTTCCACTAACTCATCTTGAGTCCACATTTTAAGATATGATAACATTTTGTATTCAATTTCCCTTCTAATTAGATCATACAAACACTGTTAGTCTTGCGAAGAATGTGACTATCAGTAACAAAACACTGCATCAACTTCCAGTGCTTTAACAAAATTCCATTTTATTTTATCAGCTCAGTGTGAAGTACTCTGATTAGATGTTAACAAACCAGACTATTTTTCATTGAGAGTTCTTAAGCACTATAAATACATATTCACTCCTTAAATCACCTGTACTGTAAAGGTTTTTTGGTTTCCCATTGGCTGCCTCATTTTTATAAATATTTGTTTCTTGAAATCTCTTGTGATAATTGCTCATAATAGCAGTATCAGTATTTTATCTAAGTAGGAGAAAATACTTGTTTTTAAAGAAAGGAACAATTCTTATTATCCTTGATTATCCATCCATGTAACACATTTAACAGTGATCTGCATGGAGTAGAGAAGGCTCCGGGGTGGCCTCACTGTGGCCTTCCAGCAATCAAGGGTGCAGGAAGGTACCAATTTTTTACATAGTCTAATAGTGATCAGACAAGGGGGAATGGCTTTAAATTAAAACATGGGAGATTTAGATTAGAAGCAATTTTTTACTCAGAGAGCAGTAAGGCACTGGCACAGGTTGCACAGAGAAGCTGTGGGTGCCCCATCCCTGAAGGCACTCAAGGCCAGGCTGGGATCCTGGGCATCCCGAGATGGTGGGTGGCAGCCCTCCAATGTTACTGGTTTGGAGCTAGATGGGCTTTAACGTTCATTCCAACCCAAGCCATTCCAAGATTCTATGATTCTGTGATTCGGTGATTCTATGATTCTATGATCCTGTGATCTATGTCTGCTTGGTAATAACATTTCCTTTTGCATGACAGGTAAGTTCTATTCAGTAAATAATGAACATACAACAGAAGAAACCTGAATTGTGTCCAATTTTGTCCTTGGAAAAGTTAGTGCTGCAGTTTCACTTGGTGGGGCTGAGGTCTTTTTCCACAGACATGCTTCAGACAAGGCAGATTTTCCCTTCTAGTGAAATTCCAAGAGTGCAAAGAGAACTGAACGGAAGATAGCCAGAAAGAGCCTTGTGGAAGCTCAGAAGGAAGGCATCTTATCAGGTGATCTTGCACCTGGGCAAGGATGAAGGACCATGTGAGGGACAGGTTAGCCAGGGCGCAAAAAATAGATTGGACTGCCTATCTGTGGCTGTAGACAGATTTCCGTATTAACTGAGCTGGTTTTCCTATTGACATTGCATTCATGTGGGATTACTTGATATTTTCCATCGAAAATCTCTATGTATCTTTCCTTAAATAGGATTGTCTTCTGAAAGACTGACTGTAGCTAACCTACTGTTTGCCCACTGGGCACTCCTTTGCAAACTGTTCATAATTTCAGATGCAACGGCAAAAACACATATGTGCTCAGTCATCAGTAACAATTTACAAATATTTATTCTGCTTATCTGTGATCTTTTCTTGGTAAATTTCTCATACACTGTACAAAAACATCTCTAGTAACTGGTTTCAGAACCTGTTAAAATGATTATTAACACACGCACACGCAAAAGTAATTTGATGTCCATCAATTTAGCCACTATCCCTTGTCATGTCATATCTTTCCCAATAAAGTTTACCCTGACATTATTTATGCCTTCATCATTCTGACAGTAAGACTGTATCTTTATCCCAGTACAGTCAGAAAGGGAGCAGAATTTATCAGTCCACAAAATATATTGGAAAAAAATATATTCTGTGCCTCCAAATCTTCAGCACAATAATGAAAATCTCCTCCTTGGAAATGAAAATTTCATAATCCATCTGTGCTACTCTTTTCCTCTTTTTTTTTTTTTTTTTTAGGTATTTGTCTGTAAAGATGTTCTGTCTTTTTCCTGTTCTACAGTGCAAAACATATAAAAAAAATTACCACCAGCTTTATTTTAGAGTTGCTTGTTTAGAGCTGAATATATAGTCATCTTTTGGGGAGCAAAAAATAAATAGTGAAATTGGCTGGAACAGCAGTGGCTTTCTTTTGTTCTGTCAGAAAGCAACTAGGATTGTATATAAAAAAATTTCTAACATCTTCCCTGTTGTTTCTTTTTCTGCATCCTTGTTAAAAGTTATGAATGACTTTAATATTGTCTTTTTCTGCAATAGAATTCAACAGGTTAAGCCCATAATAACTGAAATCCAGAACCACTGTTGAAACATTTTAATTAAATTATATATTGACTGTTACAATTAAATATTTTAATTAAATCAAATAAAATTAAATATTGAATGATGCACAGGGAAAAGTTTCCACCAATATCTTCACTTTCTGAAAGCATTTTACCTAAAACTCACCACAAAATTCCCCCAGGGAGAAACATCATTGCTGCCCAGGAGCAATATGTGAAGTATCTGTCCACAAAGTACCATGAACTCTTTTCACGTCCACCAGTGTCTTGCACTAAACACCAAATCTATGCCAAGGATATTTATTTTCCTAAAGGTATAGAAAAAAAAAAATAGTTTTAATGGCCAGATTAAAAAAACTCTAAACGTAGGTCTTGAAAGTCTAAACCATATTAATAACAACTGCTCAATTTATAGCAAAAATTGAAAAAAAAAATAATGCAGGGAATCACAGAATCACAGAATGGCCAGGGTTGGAAGGGACCTCAAGGATCATGAATCTCCAACCCCCCTGCCACATGCAGGGCCACCAACCTCCCCATTTAATGGTAGACCAGGCTGCCCAGGGCTCCATCCAATCTGGCATTGAACACCTCCAGGGAGGCGTAAGAGGGAAAGAAAATAATTCATAAAATCTTTTATCTCGAGAAGCAATACATGGAAGTTGTACAATGTAATTCTCTGATGACTTATGATCCTATTGCCCTTTGCACATAACGTTTTGCCCCCAGTTGTAATATTACTAATTTCATTAACCTTAAATCATCACAGACAAAGAACAGCAAAGTTTGGCATTGAGTGTCTTGTAGAGACAAATTTAGATGTTTTGGCAATGCCTTTTTTCCACTCAGTCATTTTTAAAGAAGTTCTTATATTTCCCTTGTATTTCAGTTTTAAATTTAAGCTAGATAACATTCACTGCCAGGCAACAGTAAGATAAAACAGTCAAGATCAATCAACAAAGAATTATTGAATGGATATATAATTAGTGTTAATCTTAGTGTTAATCAAGATGATTTTGTGGAAAATATATTTTCTAATGCTTCGCTTTTTGATAAGATTAGATGTTGGCTATCATACATAATTGTTCAGATTTAGCATAGTTGCACTCCTGCAAAGTCATTCAGTTTAACTCCACAGCAGTTAAAATGTCAATATGGTGCATGTTAAATGGATTAGGATCTGGCCAGCTGGCAGATTTCAAAAAGTAGTTGTCGATGGGGAATTGCTACCAAATGGTAGCAATGGTTCCTCAGGGAAATTCCCTAACAAGCTGCTTCGTGTCTAACACTTGAACATTTTTACTGAATCTTTACTTGAACATTTTTTAATAAGCTTTGATTATTCTTGATATGTCTGTCAGATTAGCTAGCATTTAGTTATGTATGTGTTTTCAGTAAACTGTTAGCCCCTTGTGAGAGAGGGTTTTGCTGTAGTTTTTTCTGTTGCCTCTTTTGGCCTGGACAAAATGTTGAGCTTTTTAAGGTTAACTGTGAACACACATAGAATTTTCTTGTTTCTTTCTTTTTTTTTTTTTTTTACTTTTCTCTTTTTTTCACTCCCAGAAATAAATGAAGGCACCACCATTATAAGTTATGAATCTCAGCTCATGCAACTTCAAGGTCTACTGGCTAATGAGTTGTGCAATGGAAAGGAGGAAACATTTGTCTGCAGTGCCTGAATACTTCATTACACAATATAAGACTCTATTTTGACTCTGAAAACAGATTTGTCTCCTTCTTAGAAAAATCTCTTTAGCTGTAAGCTGAATGAGATATGCACAATTTTGGCAGTGTTTTGCATATATATAAAATTCTTCATTTAAGGATCTTGCAGCATTGAAAATTATTAATTCACTAGGAGGACAGCATAGTAATATAACAGCACTATATAATAGCACTCATCAAAGTCATCAAGAGCAATACTAGCTACGATACTGATGTAAAGTTTACAGAGATACGTTCAGTACTTTGAGAGGATATAGACCTATTTTGTAGCTGTTCAGAGTTATGGAAGAGGTTAATGGATAGGATGAAGTAAGATGTAAGCAAGTTTTTCAGTATTTGGAAGCATTTCTGTTATGAACACCCAGGTTTCTAAAAGGGAGAAAGCACACTATCATTTGTACATCGGGGAAATTTTATATCTAGCTGTGCTACAGTAGTGAACAAAGAGGAAAGATGCTGGACAGACTTTTAGTTTCAGGGACTGAAAATGACTGCATGAAAGATGACCTTTGGTTTTAGTGTGAGGAGTCTGTGGTTTTTGCATATTGCCAACCCTAATTAAGGAATTGGATCACTGCAGGGATTGTTGTGAAAACCTCCCCTACAAATTAGAGAAGCAGCCTGCAAATTAATGACTGAAGCATCAAATAGGAGATGGAAAAGATTACTTAGGAATATACCTTGTTGGAACAAGTAGCTGAGAGCAATTACTGGAGTAGCTGAGAGTAGCTCCAGTTGGCAGGAAGAACCAGCCAGCAGAAAGCACTCACCAAGAACAGCAGTGAGGGTTATACATGTTGCACATGGATGACTGTTTTGTTCTCTATTTTATTAAGCTGCTTTTAGAGCCATCCTAATTATTATCATTTTTTTATTTCCTGTGTTAATTTTTTTTTGCCAGTTTTACTATCTACTACTCAGATCGATAGGATAGTTCATGGGACTTTCTGAAGAACAGAGTGTACTTCATCTTGAAGAAAGAAGAGATTCTGTCACCAGCAATTGGCTGGAGAATTTCCAAAGAGCAAAAAGTTAATGTCAATAGTTATGATGTTGTGCACTTTTCACACTTTTCATCCACAGATCACAAATGAATTTTCAGATTTTATGCACTTCTATTTCAAAACAGTCTTCTATCTTTGGGACATGCATCTGAATGTTTTGGAGCACTGTACATGGAAAGGTGTTGTGACAGATTAAAAGGACACTGCTGGGAAGTTTGATCCATCAGTTAATGCTGAACTTAAGTTTTTGGTTTTTGTTTTTGTTTTTTCCACAAGAAGAGTTTCTACATCTGTATGCCATCTCCTGCTCTAATCACAGACCAAAATGCTTCACGTTTGTAATATTCTCTTATCTTCATACTTTAATGAAGAGGTTTTATACAAACCTTTGGGATTTTGTAACATTTGTGTCTCATGGCTAGCATGGTATTCTTCCTCTTGCCTATGCTTTGTTGTATTCTAGGGGCCAGGGAAACAATAGTACTGAACAATGGAAAACATCTCATTTTTCTTCAAACTGGTAACTACTGGCAATTTCAACAGCAAGCTGCAGACTGAGTTGCTATTTACTCTTTTCTAAAGTACATAGCAAACTTGTAAAGCACAAACTGTCATTACTTGATATAAGCAATTATCTACTCTCTTGACTTAAGTTGATATGAGTTGGGCAAACTCATTTCCATTGTAGTCATGCTACTTCCAGATGAAGCCACAAACTGTTACACAAAAGTACAAAAACAGTGTCCTTAATGTTTCACTGGATGTCGGCACATCTGTCATATGGACCTTCACACTCTGCTAAGGCAAGAAAACGAGATTTAATTGATCACTTAATGCAGAATGCCAGTGTTTCAGGACTTAGGACTTGACAAGCTCCACTGTGAAACAAGTGGGTAGGTTTCAAAACTTCAGACAAGCTGGGATGATTGAAGATAAGAAATAACAAAGAATGAATTATGTTCAAAAGCTCTCAATTTAGGCACGAGCAAGGGATGAAAACAAAAAACTGTAAGCAGAGGCACAAGATGTTCTTTGTGATCTGTTGCTGATATCACTGTACAAAGAAGAGGGGAGGGCAAACAAAGCAACACCGCCTGCTCCCCGACAATCAAGAAAAGGTCATTGAACAACATGGTATGAGAAAAATACACTTTCTTCTCAGTGTAGAAAGTCATGTATACATTGCAGTGTTTCCCTTCTCGACACAAAAGAACATGCTCCAAATTTTGCTTCTGTGATTTGAGATAATCTACAGTAGTACAAAATGCCTGATATAGTAATAGTGGCTTAAGAAGTACATTTAACTATGGCAGTGTGAAAACCCATGCTTGCAGAATTGCAAAGCTGAGAAACTGAAGCACTAGGCCTTGGTGTGCATGATTCTGGAATGAAAGTACAAAGTATCTTTATTAATATTATGAAAAGAGAATTGCTCTGAATTTTTACCCATGGATGAACTAAATTTGAACTAAGCTTTTCTTCTGAGGCTCTCTGTGCTGTTAGACTTTTATTTGTGAAGTTTACACGCTTTTTGGTTTGACCAAAGCCAGGGCTACAGAAATAACTTAAGAAATGTTATCAGTCTGATGTTTCTGAGCCAGCTAGGATTAGAAATGACTGTAAATGTTATGGAAGAGCCTGTTTTCATGAGATTTCTACCCAGATATGTAGACCAAAGGGATTTCTAACTCTCTGAACTTACAGAACACCTTTCAGTGCTCTTTGATGTAAACTCCTTGCTTCCTGTAGCATACAGAAAAATCCCCCCACATTGTATCTATGCAAATTACAGTAAATGCATCAATGTAAGCTCACATTTTAAGATGTGACCTTTTGCTTGAACTGTTAACACTTGAAAGTTTGAGTTTTTTAATTCTCAGAGTAGGGTTTTACAGTCCATTTGTTGAGCGAGGTAAATTTTATATTACTCCCTATCCCTTCAGGACCTAGCAATAAGTGTAAGAAACACTATTCTTTTGAGCCAACAAGATCCAGAGTACACAGAGTTAAAGTTCCAACACCATCCTCAGGGTGTTGTTTTCTTTGTTTCTTTTTTCTTTTTCTTTTTTTTTTCTTTTTTTTTTTTTTTTGCAGGTTTCAATTTGTTAGGTGATCTCAGCTCAGCATTTGCAACAGTACTGAGACAATTGACTTTGGGATGAAATTTCCCTGCTTCAACTTGAAAGATTCCTTGTGTTTGTGGATTCAGGTCAGACATTCAGTGTTACCTGAACTTAATTACTGTTTGTTTTTGTTTCACATTGTCTTCTAAAAGGCAGTCCAGGCAAAGAGAAGGGCCTGAGAAAAACAAACTGTTATGCAGGCAAAAATGGCTTCAAGAGCAGCATTAGGACCACCTCCAAGTCTAAACAAAGCTCTGGAGAAAAGGTTATCTCCCTCTATCATTCCTCAAACCTTGCTACTTCCTGCAGAAGCCCTGCTCTTCCCTTTGTCAGGCCATAATAAAACCATGCTGTCACCTTACTCCTGTATTCCATATCAAGTTCAGCCTTCTCATGAAGGAAATGTGACCCTGCTTTGCTTCCTTTTGTTCAGTTTTCCCCCAAAGTTCTACTTCGCAATCCTACACAAGGAGACAAAGGGTGGCCTGGCTGTTAGTGTCCATTTCTTAGGACACAGGTATCTCTGGTATCCACCTATGGTTGTCTTTGATTAGCAAATACATCATCCTGCTTATCCTTTCTCAAGTAAGCTCAGTAATCCTCAGTTTTGGGCCTTTAAAAGCTGTGTTGTGTTTCTAAATACTTCAGGCTCTGTGAAAGGATACTACATTAGTTGTCCCATCTCCCCTGGGTTTGCAAAGCAACAAACTCCTTATCACTGCCAGGGCAACTAATTCCTATGAGAAACGAAATTTTAGATGAATGTTGTATTTTGTGTGTTCACATCACAGTATTTATTTTTAATATTTGCATATAAAAAAAGCAAGTTTTACCTCCATGTATATTATAGTGCAAAATACATTAATTCAGAATTTTCTTTGACTCTATAACTGTTAAATAATATATTTTTTTCTGAGTTACACAGATGCGGTGATGCTTGTTGAAGTAAATTCAAATGTATAAAATAAGATCAGATCATGTCCTGTTGAGTCACTCACCTGGAGACTGCCAAATCTCATCACACATTTAAGCTCAGGACACCACCACCGTTTTATCATAGTTTGATGCAGGCATGCTGGTTGATGGTATATGTCTGTGCACATTCTTGTAATTATGAGACATCTCTTGTTACGAGCTAACATCATTAGTATAAAAATGAGCTCCTAATTCTCCTTCCTTCTGCCACGAAACTACACATGAGCAGTTATCATTGCTCTGATGATGCACAGCAACACCTTAAGCTGCCATGACTTGATCATAGACTCTGTTAAGTTAGCCTCTGTTACAAAGGCTTTATAAGTTTTTTTTTTTATTCTTTACAGGGCTGAGCAAAATGCATTTGAAGTATGATGGTCATTGCTAAAATGTCCCGCTATTTATATAATAATGATCATCACATAATAATCCTCATTACAAAAATAAATCCCTGATAGAAATAAGTGGTATTTCTCAAAGAAAGATTCAAATCAATTGAGTATGACTGTCTGAGAGTCCTTAAAGAAACCAAGCAATTTCACAAAGTGGACTGGAGACCAATGCTTACTTTTGTGAACTCAGCTTGTGATTAAAAGAGTGAAGAAAGAATACCTGGAGAGCTCAGTAAACCTTTTAGAAATAAGTGGTTTATACAAACCACAGATATGGCAAAAAGTAGTCACTATTGTGCAAAAGCAGTATAATAAGTGAAACCTGATCTCAGACTTTGCATAGTTACTCAAGGCAAAAGTTAGCATCATGCAAGGTAATGACCATGAACTTGGGCCCAAGCAGATTTTGTTCTGACAGTGAAGACTGAACAAAAAAGCTGTACCATGATGAATGTGACAGAACAGTAACATACACTGAGAATAACCAGTCTTACGGTTTAACCTAGCAGTGGATAAACACCACACAGTCATTCACTAACTCTCCTGCTTCCCAATGTGATGGGGAAGAGAACTGAAAGCAAAAAAAAAACAAACCTAAAAAAACAAAACCACAACAAAGTAGAACCCATGAGTTGAGATAAAACTAGTAAGATAAAGAAAAGAATAATAATTATGAAAAAATATAGATATGGATGTATATAGCAAGTGACTTGAAAGCAGTTTCTCACTACCCACTGAGTGATGCTCAGGTAACACCCAGTAAGCAGAATAGTATGAAATGAACTCCCACTCCCATAAGAACTCTCCTTCTGCTTGCTATCATACGGTATGGAATATCCTTTTGGCCACTTAAAGTCATCTGTCCTGATTCTGCCTCCTCCCAACTTCTTTGCTAGAAAAACTAGAATGGCCTTGGCTCCGTACGACATTGGTTAGTAACAACTATAAACGCTGGTGTGTTATCAGCTTTGTTTTTCTCCTAGAACCTAAACACAGCACCATACCAGACACTTTGAAGAAAACAGTTCCCTCCCAGTTAAAACTTAAGACAACTCAGCATGAGAAGACTGACTGAACGGATCTTAAAGCAAATTCTAAAACTAAATGAGAAATATATTTCTCTGTAGCATAAGGCATTGGAAGTAAAATGTCAGTATATTGGAAGAACTATCCATTTATATTTCTTTAATAACTAGAAATCTCCTGAAATTCATTGTGAACAATGGATGTCTTGCAAAAATACAGGGAAATAGGTTATCTGCATATAACTGAAGAGACAAACCACATAATTTCTGAGATCTGACAAGAGCCGGGACAGTATAATCACGGGGGG
>JAPSGF010000032.1:3217272-3245946 GCA_035772895.1 Perdix hodgsoniae
AAGGACTTTGCTGTTCCTAGAAGAAATGGAGGCTGGATGATCTCTGGGGGGGGGGATTCTTCCTTATTGGATCATGTCTGTTCAAGCTACTTTCACCATTCATAAAGAGATGGCAAGCCGAATATGTATGAGTATAAAACATTATGGCTTCTGGGATGCTTAGTGGTAGCAGTGATCATCCAGAGATCATCCAGCCTCCATTTCTTCTAGGAACAGCAAAGTCCTTTGTACTCATCAGCTGCCATCTTCCAAATGTTTGCGTTTTGTTTTGTTGTTGTTTTGTTTTTTTGTTTGTTTTTTAATGGGACCATGTACCTCTGATGTCAGCAGGTTTCCTCTTCAGACCCCCTCCAGAGATATTAAGTGGGAATGGAAGAATGGAACTGTCAAGTAAATCTAGCTTTATAATGAGCCTTGCTTTACCAGTATCATGTTATATTAATGATTGTAAATATATAAAAGCGCCTTTATTAATATTTAATACTAACTTTTTTGGGGTAATAAATACATATATCAGTAATAGGGGCATTAAATAGAGTTGAAGAAAAGTAGACAGCCCATACTATCATCTCTAGAAACATCATTGCAGACTACTGGTAATGAACAACACAACACCTGATAGTATGATACTTTGGAGATCTAGAAACAGTTACTGTTTTACAACAGCTGCATCTGTATGGTGTCTTACCGACAGCTGAGATACAATCCCCAGCAGTTTTATTAACTACAGTGCCAAGGCTTAATGATGAACTAAATCTTATGACTTGCTCAAATTGCTCATGAGCGGTTAAACCTTTCCTTTAGGCTTTCCTTCAGACTTGTTCTCTTTTTAGGGCCATACAACTCACTGTGATTTTGATGGTCAACTTTTTCAAGGGTTGAGGGATGTCCATAACCAATTTTCATTGAGAGCTTCAAATTCTTCTAATTATAACTTCAGATTCTGTCATTACTGGTTGATATATCTCTTAGAAACAATCTAATGCCAGCAAGATATTGCATACTAAAAGACAAGAAAATAGTATTTAACTCTGTATGATTAGCAGATAACTTTATCAAATGAAAAAAGAAATCCAAGTAATCTATGAAACATTAATTAAATGCACTCAAGCTGCTGTTTCTCAAGTAATTGAATTTAGAGGTACAATTGTGATTAGATTTTCAACTTTGTCGCACATTTGCTTGATATCCACTGTTTTTATCTTTCTTTGTAGCACGCTGATACATTCTATATTGCTAGATTTAAGAAAACATTCTAATACAATAGATACTGAACAATAATTACTAAAATTACCACATTATCTTGAGTCAATCTGTCTTCAGCAGAGGCCTGTTGTAATCACTCTGTTGCAGTTGGCAAGATATATTTTTCTTCATTAGGTGGAATGTTCCATATTGTTACTGTTTTAATGTACCATTCTTTTACTCCACAGAAACTAAGCACTTTGATATGATTATCTTACAGAAAAGCATGTTGTAGATCCGGTTATTAAGTTTTGGATCTAAAATAGGAATAAAAGTCCTCTAATCTGTAATATTTTCCTTCAGGCTCACATGTTTCCAGATTTAACCATAATATTATTCCTCACCCTTTAATACCCAGGTCTTTCAACTGTAACCTGCTCACAGGTTAGCAGCACCTAATCAGTCTTTCCGTTTCAAGCATTGAAAGATACAGGGTGTGCAAGATAATATTCACTACTGAAGTTTTAACAAAAGTATGTTTCTCAACTTGGACATAGTTTACAGTGAGATATGCTACACTGCACCCTTAAAAGCTCATCTATGAGGGCCTTTAAACTATATTTCTCTTTCAAAATTTTGTCCAAAACATTCCTATAGGGGTATTACTGCATAAGCCAAGCAATTTTTTCCTAGTCATCACTCTGAATGGGTGGTGTGGAATATACTCTTTTTGGGTGAGTACAGTTGCTTTTCTTCCAGTGGAGCTACTCTTTGTTTGCACCATGTTAAGAAGTGGATCTGTCTGTATTCTGATGTATTAGTTTTACGTTCAGACTAGGATGAATGAGAACAGAATCTGGTTCCATGACTTTCAGCAGCTCAGTGTATGTGGACATCATCCAGCCCCACTGACAGAAACATACGGACTTCATAGAATCATAAAATCATAGAGTCATAGAATCATGGAATGGCTTGGGTTGGAAGGGACATCAAAGATCAAATTCCAACCCCACCCCTGCTACTGCAGCAGGGTAGCCAACTGCTAGAGCGAGTACTAGATCAGACTACCCAGGGCCCCATCCAACCTGGCCTTGAACACCTCCAGGGATGAGGCATTCACAGCTTCTCTGGGCAACCTGTTCTCACCTATCACCATCCTCTCAATGAAAAACTTGCCCCTGACATCTAATCTAATTCTTCCTCGCTTTAGTTTAAAACATTTTCCTCTTATTCTGTCACTATTCCCTCATGTTTATAATCTGCCTTCAAATATTGAAAGGCCACAATGAGATTTCTCCAGACTGAACAAGCCCAGCTCCTTCAGTCTGTCTTCATTGGAGTGATCCTCCAGCCCTCGGATCATCTTCATGGTCCTTCTCTGGACCCTCTCCAAAAGCTCCACATCCTTCCTGTACTGGAGGCCCCAGACCTGGATGCAAGTACTCCAGATGGGTCCTCTTGAGGGCAGAGTAGAGAGGGACAATCACCTCCCTCACACTACTGGCCCGCCCTCTTCTGATGCAGCCCAGGGTACCACTGGCCTTCTGGGCTGCAAGTGCACACTGCTGACTCATGTTAAGTTTTTCATGTACCAGGACCCCTAAGTCCTTCTCAGCAGGCCTACTCTCAAGGAATTTTTCTCCTAGTTTGTATACATATCTGAGATTACCGTGATCCATGTGCAAAACCTTGCACTTTGCTTTGTTTAACTTAGTTTGACATGTGTTCACCTCTCAAGTTTATCAAAGTCCTTCTGTATGGCATCCCTTCCTTCTGAATGAAGGAACTGCTCAGTACTGCTCAGCGTGGTGTCATCAGCTAAATTGCTGAGGATTCACTCAATCCCATCATCTATGTCACCGATAAAGACATTAAATTGTACTGATCCCAAGACAGACCCTTGGGGAACACTGCTCATCACTGACTTCCACCTGGACATAGAGCCATTGACCACAACCCTCTTCCAACCAATTCCTTATCCACTGAATTGTCCACCCTTAAAATCCATATCTCTCCAGCTTAGAGATAAGGATATAGTGGGGAACAATGTCAAAGACTTTGCAGAATTCCAGGAAGATGACATCAGTCGCCTTTCCTTTGTTCACCAATGCCATCACTCCATCACAGAAGGCCATCAGATTGGTCACCTTCCCTTGGTGAAGACGTGCTGTCTATCTGCTGGGTGTGAGATATACGAGAATTCTGCCTGCCAGTGTACACTGAGGCAAAGAACTCATTTAGTGCCTTAGCCTACTCCATATCTGTGGTAGCCAGTCCTCCTTTCTCATTTAACAAAGGAGGTACACTCTCTTTGGCCTGTCTTTTCTGACCAATGTACATATAGAACCCCTTCTTGCTGTTTTTAACATCCCTAGCCAAGTTCAGTTTCATCTGTGCCTTGGCTTTCCTAATTCCATCTCTGCATGTCCAGACTTCCACTAGCAGTCAAGGAGTTTGGATCAGATCCTTTATTCTGTGAGCTATTACATATTATCTCCTCTCCACATTCTGGGCCCCAGTTTACATATGATAATTCTTGATTTGTAGATATTGAGAGTCTTACTGTTTTCCACCTCACACTCTATCTCGGCCTAGTTGCTTTTCCTATAAGGATTAATTCCAGCTTTGTTCTGTAAATGCTTGTCGCTTTCCTTAGTCACTCTAGGCATTGTGCCAATGAATTCAGACTAAACAGAGGATATTAATTTTACTTCAGTATATACATATTGCACAAAAGCTGTGATGCATAAGGGTTTAGTTCCAAGAATGACAATGAAACCGTTGTGTAAGCTTTCAAATTTACATGTCAGTGATAACTTACAGAATGAATTAGGGACACATAAGAGGAAGCCATCTAAGATTTATTTTTTTTTTAACAATTAAATATCATAAGAAGGTGAGTTGTGAAGTATGACTCTTTCTCCTGAAAAAGTTAATGATATAAAATTAACCTTGGGCTACTAACTTTTGTTATTCTGCATAGTTGTGTTCTCCAGGTGTGGTTTGTGGAAAGGTGTTGAGTTCTATCGCAGGAGTACTTCAGCTTTTTTGTAAGAGAGGGAAGGGGCAAGCTGCTAGAATCTGAATACTACCAAGACATCTATTTAAATTTAGTTACGATACTGAGAAAAGTGAAGCACACCTTTCTCTGATAGTGGAAATACTTTTGTGTTCACTGTAATCAACAAATCTGCCCTATCTGAGAAAATCAAATGCCTGCTAACGTTTGCTAAGAACTATCAGTTCTACCAGTAGATACAATTTGTTATATTAGTCTGTATGGTATGAGCTCCTCTTCATTTTTGGCAGAACAATAGAGTTTTTACTAAACTGTGACTTTAGTAACTGTACAACTAAAAACACTTCCCTGAGGCAGAGAGCTTAACCATTTGACCACTGCATTCTTTTGAGTGGGGAATTGAAAATACAGTCCTGAACAAAAGGAGGTCTTGCACCTCCTATTTGTGGAACTGATCTCCTTAATTATTCAGGGGCTTTACTATTGTAGTTCAGCAGAAGCTGCTCAGACTTTATCTCTGGCAAGCACATGAGAAATGCAGTCCTAGGCACCTTCAGCTCCTTCCCAGTGTTATCAGCTGATCAATAGCACAAAGAAACAACAAACCTCAGCCCAAAAGGCATCCCAGGAGTGAATGAGTTAACCACTTACTGAGCTGGTGAGACTGATGGTTAGAGAAGCCGACTCAATCCAGTTTAAAGGCTTTTTTATCTAAACTAAAACTGTTAAAAGGGGATTTGCTTCCTTGAAGATGAAATGCTCATGTCCAAGATGTTACTCTGTAGGCCTGCAAAGACACATCTGTTGGTACATTCAGGAAACTGTTCTGGCTTAAATGACCAGATGTACAGGAAATACACATAAGGACCTTCACTGAGAAAATTTGTGCCATGTGTAAGGCTGATTAGTAAGGAGAAAAAGACTAAAGCTTTTCACCCTTGAATTTGCCCAGTGTTCAGAGAAGGCAGTCTACTGAGATCTATGTGAATCTGTGTGGGGAGGTGAGAGGGGAAAAGCAACAAGTACATTCAATAGTCATACAAAGATGCTTAAAGAAGTATGAGGTAAAAGGCACATTTTCTGCAGCCTGGTACAGCTAGGATGAACTAACCATTGCCCAGGCAACGAGGAGAAACTTGATCGGTGCTGTTAAGGTTTTAGGAAGAAGCTTCATTCATCCTACACCTGCCTGTGCTGCCAAGCAGCACTGTACATGGTCTACATCAGTCTGGAAGCACTGATACTGCTGGCAGAGGCTCTGGGGCTTGGTGTTGGAAGCTGAAGTGATGCCTCCTAAAATTGTAGGCCACAGCCCACAAGGTGTCAAACTGGTTAGAATTTCCGGTAATAATGTCAGCTGGATGTTTCAGTGCTAAATATCAGAAATAAGGAAGGTGTGATGAGGTGAAGGAGGAAGGCTTTTCCCTCATACCTTTCCAAATAACTCAGTGGTCTTTTCCTCTTCAAAAACATTCCCATCTACAAGATCATATAATCACAGAATGCTTAGAGTTGTAAGGGACCTCTGAAGGCCATCTAGTCCAACTCCCTTGCAATAAACAGAGACATGCACAGCTAGATCAGCTTGCCCAGGGCCTCACCTGGCCTCACCTTTAAAGTCTCCAGTGACAGGGCATCCACCACATCACTGGGCAACCTGTTCCAGTACCTCGCCACCTTTACTCTAAAAATAAATCTACCTGCTTTGGGCTTGAAACTATTTCCCCTTGTTCTATCACCACAGACCCTGCTAAAGACCCTTTCTTTCCTGTAGCTCCCCTTCAGATACTGAAAAGCCACTATGTGTTCACCTTGGAGTCTTCACTTCTCCAGGCTGAACAGCCCCAGCTCTCTCAGCCTGTCCTCATAGGAGAATTGTGCCATCCCTTGGATCACTTTTATGGCCCTCCTCTGGTTGTGCTCCAATAGGTCTATGTCTCTCCTGTACTTAGGACTCCTCATCTGGATGCAGTACTCACCAGAGCAGAGCAGAGGGGCAGGATCACCTCCCTTTCCCTGCTGGCCATGCTTCTTTTGATGCAGCCCAGGATACGGTTGGCTCTCTGGACTGCAATGGCACATACTGCTGTCTCACGTCCAACTTCCCATCCACCAGTACTCCCAGGTCTTTTTCGTCAGGGCTGCACTCAATCCTTTCATCCCCCAACTTTGTATTGGTAATGAAGATTGCCTTGACCCAGGTGCAAGATCTTGCATTTGGATTTGTTGAATCTCATGAGGTTCACTTGGGCCCACTGCACAAGCCTGTCTGAGGCCTTCTGGATGGCATCCTATCCCTCTGGTGTGTCAGCCACACCCCACAGCTTGGTGCCAAGATCCCTGTTCCTTCCCTTACTTTTCTGTACCAGGCTCTCGCCTCTTGCCTCACCACCCATTTCTCCTTTGCCAGGCTCCTGTCCTGTCACCCCCCATTTGTTGCCGATCTCCACCCATATCCAGTGTCCTCATGAGTGCAGGGCCATGTAGACATGTTCCATTAGTTGCAGAAACTGCTTTAATAGTTTGTCTGAACATTTTGCGCTTTCTGAAGAGGCATTAACACCATGTGAGTCAGTCCTACAGAAATAAGTCTTATTCATCAAATCTTTGCTTTATTCAGTTGGTGAGGGATTGATGAGTTTATTAAAAATATAAGATTAGAACATGGAGAATCTTGCTTGTCTGTGGATAATGATGTAATGTATGCAGCTGTTTGGCTTACTCTGGGGCAAATTTAAGGAAGAACTGTTATGGGCAGTACAGACCATATTCTGGAGATGAAAAGCCAGATAGAAATGATTTTTTTGCATGTCTCAGTTTGACACCATTAATTTAGTTTTCATACTCCCATGGAAATAGAAACAGGCTTTATGGTCTTGCTATGGCCTCTTTTCTACTCTGTGCTTGCAACAGAATTTTGGATGCTTTGGTCTTTTGATGAGCTGCACTTAATATGTTGGGGCACAGAGAAAGGACTATAGGGCTCAGCCACTGTTTACAAATCTGTGCTGAAAAGCCTGCAAGATGACTTCACTCAATAAACATAATATTTTTCCTATCACGGTACTGTCCCATACATATGCCTGGAAATTACATCCAATTCCCTGTATCTTTACGATACAATTTGACATATATCCAACACTACTTATTTGCATTACTGCTCTTTTGTGAAAGCAGTTTGATGCTGAATCTACATCAGCCTTTTACCATGAAAGCTTTCCCATCACTGCTATTTGCATGTAAAGGAGAAGACCACAGCTCACTTAAACAAAATAGATTCACCAGTGGTACCATTTCAGTGCCTACCACAGGTGGTCTGAGGTGTTGCATCAGTGCAGTGCTGGCACAGGGAGATGTGTACTGCATTCAGGGTTTCTGGCTTGCCAGTGCATTGCTGAGAATCCTGGGATGTGTTAAGTCTCAGTATCAGCAGTGTTACACTGCACTCACAGAGCTGAAGATAAGATTCTACATTTTAATTCTAGTTAGTAGCTTTTTAAAAAATTCAGTGACCAATTGTGATAGTCTCTATTGATTATCACATGAGCTTTTAGGACAGAGTCCTGCATCTCTACAGAGTCCTACTGGAATGGATAGGACTTTGTGAGATCAGGAGCTTGTGGCTAACCAGCTCAAATATTGCACAGACATCCTGAAGGAACATTAGTCTGAGTGCTAAGGTTGTCCAGAAATCTGTAGATGTCACTCAGGCACAAACTGTGCTGTTCATAGATCTGACTGACAAGAAAAGGCTCACTAGGAACATAAGAACAACCAAAGGACCTCGTGGGGGCTAGTTGGTACTAATTAGCTGCTAATCCAGAACGAGGCGTTTGTGAGAGTTGAATACCGATGGAAATCAAATCAGCTCACTGTGCTAAGAGGAGGGCTGGGGGTGGAGAGTGCAAGAGTGCTTCTGCAAAATACACCACGGTGATAGTTGGGTAGGTGAAAGTTGATGGAACAAGTATGTTGGCATGTCTGCATTTGTTAGGTGCTTTAAAAAGAATAACCTTTTTCTTTCTTTCTTTTTTTTTTTTTTTCAGCCAAAATAGAAAAAAGTTCATTCTTCAGGATACCACTTGAAAAGAAGAAAGGATGTAGACAAGTAGGAAAGTATCTGCTGTCAGTGCTGACATTTGTTGCCATTTCCCTTAGTCAAATTCATTTTTCTGGCACAATTATTTGATGCAAACGTTTTGAATGGCTTTCATTCTATTCTTTGAGCAAATATGAAGGAAAATCAGTCCTAATTTGTGTTCAGTTCCACTGTTTCTCAGTTGTGTCAAAATGCAATAGCTATAGAACACCTGGAAACGTTTAGCAAACTGCCATCTTTATGCTCTGCTTTTGGCTGAGGAGGAGAGCATTTTTGCTCAATCCCAACTAGGCCTGTAACTAACATTTCAATATTTGTTCTTCTGCCATCACATTGATATCACCTCGAATATCCTGCAAAGATGGATGGAGACATAATAACTTGGAAATTGTCTTGGAAAAATGAGTTTTGGTTTGTTTGTTCCCTGCAGCGCTGATGTAATAACAGGAATAATAGTTGTTCTGAGCAAAGATAACATATCAATATACAGCAAGAGTATTGTGAACTTAAAAATGTCACTTCAAAGCTCTTTGCATTGATAGAAATGTGATCTCTCAACAAATACAGTCATTACATTATATGAGTTAATTGTTACAACTACTTTTTGCTTTAGAGAGGGAAAGGTGAATAGAAAAATTTTTAAGGACTTACAGTGCAAAGAAGGACATGTAGACTCACCTACTGACCTTACACAAACAAAGTCAACAAAAGAAACAGATGCAAATAACCTCACAGTCATGTCAGTCTCATTATCAACCCATGTGCCACTTCTGTCATCATAGTCTTCAGGCTAAGAATAAATACCATGGTAGCTTAGGGCAAAGGAATTTGATACCTTACATTTTCAGACATGAGATGTCAAAGTACAAAAGAAAGTATCTTCTATTACAGTAGTCTGAACATTGATATTCATGGAATAGATCAAGGCTATTTAAAACACATTGGAGCTAATGAAAAACATAGGTTTCCATAGCAAGTAGTTCCTAGGAACAAGAGACTAAATGTATCTGCTGTGCTAGCAAGTGGGAAAAGGTGGAAGTTGTTGGGAGGAGTGCTCCATGTTAACATAGTGTGCCTTGTAATGGAGAACAGGATGTTTTGTCCAGATACATAGGGTTGTGTTTGCTCATTAGTGAAGGCAGCAAGGTGCTTTAGGTCTGATCTGCACTGAAAGTGATGCAAAGGCCTGACTCATGCCTTCCAGAACATAGAACTTTACATTGTTATTTCAAATAAGTACATTTTACAGATGACAAGGTCTTTCTATGGAAAGCAAAAAAAATGCAATTTACATTTTATAGGGACTTTGACATCTTTGAAACTTGTTTTGTAATCATAGCTATGGTAATGGCTCAGAAGTAATCCTGATGGGCATAGCCTTAGCTAACCACTGAGATAAAGAAATAAGAATATCCAAGGAGGGCTTGAATTTTACTACTGCTATGACACTTCTGTGCCAGTAACTGGCCAGTGTGAGGGAGCTTGATTCTGATCATTATTTACTCTGGACATAATTTCTGGATATTAAGTCTGTGGTGGCCTTTGTCCATATTCCTAAGTACAGAATTATTATAAAGAAGAAGCCAAATTTTAACTTGGAAGAGTAGTCTCTGGCACTCTCTGAAACATATACAAAAACATGAGGTTTGGCTAACCTTGCTTGAATGCTGTTGCACAATTGTGTATGTCAGAGATTAGTGACCAGTCTTCATTCAGATCCCTCTGTCTTGGTGGTCTCAATACATGTCTTGAGAAAAACATCTGTACTGTTAATTCACAGCAGTTTTTAATGCCAAGGAATAAGTGTGCGGTAATTCAGATAACGCTACTGTAACTCAGTTTCAACTTGAACAAATGCTGGAAGGAGCAGTCAGTTTCTTGCAGTCCCTTTGTCTGTCAGCTGTAGAGTCATAATATCACAATCACAATGCAACGAGTGATTCTCTGTCTTAAGTATTACTACCCTTTACTCCTTAGGATTGGAACAACTTAAAATGTATTTCTCATGTTGAGAAGTGTTGTTACTTTCACTTTACACAAAAGTAGATGAAATACCAAAAATTCAAATTAAGACCTTCAATATTGGTTATTTATCTACATGCTTCAAGAACTGAATATAAGTAAATTATATAATCTGACTAAAAAGTCTCTGGTAGACTGGAAAACCGAAGCTAGGCTCAAGACAGTTGGATGAAAGCATTCTTTCCATTAATATCTTGATCTTCATAGAAACATAGAATCCTTAGAGAAGGAAGTCTGGGATGATACACAGAATACAGCCCCAGTGATTCAGTTGGAGACAGTTAGAGACCTCCTCCTCTATCTGGACTGTCACAAGTCCATGGCACCAGATAGGCTCTATCCTAGGGTGCTGAGGGAGCTGCCGAGTGTGATTGCCGAGCCGCTCTCCGCCATCTACCAGCACTTCTAGTTATCTGGAGAGGTCCCAGAGGATTGGAGGCTTGCCAATGTGCCTCCCATCTACAAGAAAGGCTGTAAGGAGGATCTGGGGAACTACAGGCCTGTCAGCCTGACCTTGGTACCAGAGAAAGTTATGGAGCAAATCATCTTGGGTGAGATCACATGGCATGTGGTGTCCAGGGGATCAGGTCCAGCCAGCACAGGTTCATGAAAGGCAGGTTGTACTTGACCAACCTCATCTCCTTCTATGACTGGGTGACCAGACTGGTAGATGAAGGAAAGGCTGTTGATGTAATCTACCTAGACTTCAGCAAAGCCTTTGACACGGTCTCTCACAGGTTCCTTCTGGGGAAACTGGCTGCCCATGGCCTGAACAGGAATACCATTCTTTGGGTAAGAACTGGCTAGCGGGACATGTCTAATGGGTAGTGGTTAATGGAGTTAAGTCCAGCTGGCAACCCATTAAAAGTGGTGTCCCCCCCAGGGGTTCTTAATGGGGCCCATCTTGTTTAATATCTTTATTGATAACCAAAATGAGGGGATTGATTGTACCCTCAGTAAGTTTGCAGGTGACAACAAGTTGGGAGGTAGTGTTGATCTGCCAGAGGGTAGAGGGGCCCTTCAGAGAGATCTAGAAAATCTGGATTGCTGGGCTGAGGTGAATGGGATGAAGTTCAACAAGGCCAAGTGCCAGGTCCTGCACTTTGGCCACAGCAACCCCATGCAGCTCTATAGGCTTGGGGATGAGTGTGTGATGACTGTGAAGAGAAAAGGGATCTGGGGGTGTTGGTTGATGCTTGGCTGAACAACAGCTGACAGTGTGCCCAGGTGACCCAAGAGGGCCAACGGCATCCTGGCCTGCATTAGAAATAGTGTGGCCAGCAGGAACAGGGAGGTGATCATCCCTCTGTACTCAGCATTGGTGAGGCCGCACCTCGAGTACTGTGTTCAGTTTTGGGCCCCTCACTACAAGGTAGACATTGAGGTCCTGGAGCATGTCCAGAGAAGGGCAAAGAAAATGGTGAGGGGTCTGGAGCACAAGTCTTACGAGGAGCAGCTGAAGGAGCTGGGATTCTTTAGTCTGGAGAAGATGAGGCTCAGAGGAGATGTTATTGCACTCTACAACTTCCTGAAGAGAGATTATGGTGAGGAGGGGTTTGGCCTCTTCTCCCAGGCAACAAACAGGACTTGGGGAAATGGCCACAAGTTGTGCCAGAGGAAGTTTAGATTAGACATAAAGAAAAACTTTTTTTCTCAGAGAGTGGTCAGGCACTGGAATGGCCTGCCAAGGGAGGTGGTGGAGTCACCATCCCTGGCAGTGTTCAAGAGGTGTCTGGATGAGGAGCTACAAGATATGTGTTAATTTGTGCTAGCAGTGGTAATGGGAGGATGGTTGGACTAAATGGTCTTGTGGGTCCTTTCCAACCTTGTGATTCTATGATTCTAAGTTGCAGAATTGACTTCTGTTTAGAAGTAATTTATTAAAAAAAAATAATAAAATAATTCTTGAGGTATCCCAGAATGTAAACTCTTTTAAAGCTCTCCCAAGTATTTGCTACAGTAAATGCTTTAGTGCTACGGGCTAAACCACTTTACTATCTTTACAGTTGCATAGGAAAAAGAAGATGATGATGATTGTTATATCAGAAGTGGAAATTATTTCATTTCTTGTTGGTGTAAGTCTGCCATGCTGTTTTCTGTTAGACAGGTCTATAGTCAGACACTGTGGACATGCTTGACTAAGAAACATAGACATCTCTATTGATGATTCTGACTTTAGGCAGCCACCTAAAAACCCTTCTTCCTTTTCTTTGCACAAGAGTCTCAAATTCCTTACTTTTCCAAAGTGTAAATGAGATGAATTCTCTACCTTGAGAAGAGTTTTTTTTGGTAACACATAGATAAACCACGTCCTTTCTCCATATATTACAGACAAATATTACAAAATTTATCTGTTTGGAAGATTCAGATAAATTCAGATTTGGCCCCAAGTCTCCTTTCAAAT
The DNA here is from genome assembly GCA_035772895.1 of Perdix hodgsoniae. Taxonomy (NCBI): domain Eukaryota; kingdom Metazoa; phylum Chordata; class Aves; order Galliformes; family Phasianidae; genus Perdix; species Perdix hodgsoniae. Next base: position 3,230,002 of record JAPSGF010000032.1, read on the forward strand.
CATTTTACCCCCCCGAGTGCCTATATTTCACATATATTTGATTTCCTTGCATGCTTAGTACTGAATCTTATTCAGAATCAGATTTACAATTGACTTACTAGGAAATCTCAGAATCGCTCAGAAATAATATGGCCCTAAGAAGCATAATGGTAAAAACTTAAGTGCTATAATTTGACAGAAATTGTTTAGAGCAAGGCAAAATGTTAAACTATTAGCTGGAAGCACAGTAACACTGAGAATAAGTCTGGGGTAATTATCCCTCCACAGGAATTAATCTTGCTTAAATTGAAGTTCTTTGACAAATTTCAAAATGAATGACAATTAAAGACAGTGAAACAAAAACAAATCAAGAGAAAAAAAGAAGGAAGATGCAAATAGAGTACTTGTCATATCAGTGTGGATTAGAGTCCACTAGTAGCAAATGTATAGGGTGGAGTAACTGGTGTTGAGAATTTAGCACCCACATTGTTTCCCATAGCATCCACTGCAATTGCAGCAGTTCTGTCTGAATGGAATTTGTGTCTCTCAGTCTGTGGCTGCTACACTGTGGGAACCAAAGTGCACTAAGACGAAAGGATGTGATTTGCTTAAAAAGTATCAGTCTGTTACAACATGAAGTGCTAATGTACATGCACCACCTGAGATGTAGGCCTGCATTATTGAGTGATCGTGTGGGAAAGTAACTTCTGCATTGCATCTTAGCAGTCTGACACCAGCTTTATGAAGAAATTATAATAGAGGAATTAGTCTTGTTTTTTGGAGAGATCCAGCAAATGTAAAGCTGTGTTCTTCCTAAGCCATTACCATACAGAACACTCACACAGTGTATTTTAAAAATCTAGCAGATCTTCATTAATACTTCAATCCATTACTAAGCACAGGACAGAATTTACTTAAAGCACACAATTGCCTGGGAAATTTGCAAAGTAAAATGTCATATCTGCATAAAAATTTGCAAATTTTATTCAGAACCATCTTTTCTGGGGGGTCGTCTAAATAAAGAAAGACGTGGTAGGTGAGAATATTCTGGGATCCATGTCTTCCAGTGAAAACATCTCTGAAATATGTTCAACCTTTTTTTTTTTTTTTTTTTTTAAACCTTCAATGTTTAACGCTCACCGTGACCCCTAATGCTGGAATACAGCTGGGACATGAGAACCACAGTACTGCTGTCAGTAGTACATGAGCTGTTATGGAGAAGGGAACAGAGGTTGCTCAGACTCTGCCAACAAATACAGCTCAAATTCTGTACTTGTGTGTGCCAGGATTTACTTCCCATAGCATAGAATCCTTGCAAGAAGCATAGAAAGGATCCCTGAGAGGTTACCTAGTCCACACACCTCCTTTTCATCCCAAATTTGATGTTTTGTGGTACAGACACCAAGTTATCCTCGGTTGCACAGCTTTCGTCACAGGGAAACAGACTGCAGCCTGGTGCTGATTTAATCCTGACAGAGTGGAACCTGAATAGGGACAGTCTTCTGTGCACCCGTGTGAACTGACCTAACCATCCTTTGGCTAAAATTTCCCCTGAGCTTGGTGCTTGGTTTCTGTTGCGTTACAAAATATTCCATGAAGAGAAACTTTAGGTGGATATCCATGCTGTGTGTCTTAGACACCTTAAAATGATTCTTCAGGATACTTTCAGTTATGAAGAGTAGGCGAGTAAAATAAGTTTACCAGAGCATTAGAGTCCAGAGGAGGGCCATGAGGGCAATCGTGGTGTGGAGCACCTCTCCTATGAAGAAAGGTTGATGGAGCTGGAGGCTCTGGAGAGACCTCATTGTGGCCTTCCAATATCTAAAGGGAGATAATAAGCAGGAGGATTTTTTAGACAGGTAGATAGTGATAGAATGAGGGAGAGTAGTTTTAAACTCAAAGAGGGGAGATTTAGATTAGATGTTGAGGGAAGTTTTCCACTGAGCAGGTAGTGAAGTGCTGGCTCAAGCTGCCCAGGGAGGCTCAAGATGCCCCATCCCTGGAGGTGTTCAGGTTCTGATTGGATGGAAACCTGAGCAGCCTGATCTAGTGCTTGATCTTGTGGTTGACAACCCTGCCTGCAGCAGAAGAATTGGAACTAGGTAATATTTGACATCCCTTTCAAACCAAGCCATTCTATGTTCCTATAGTCCGTAGTTGAAAATTACAAGTTTAGGCATATCTACAAGGGTAGTCAGGTGACTAGAGATGTGCACTTAATGGAAGAGGGTGGGACTAGATGCCTTTTGCAGTTTTGTATATTCTCGTAGTGTCTCCACACTGCTCAGAGTGTCTCCACATTTAAGCTGCTAAGCTGCCTTTGTTCAACTGTTCCATTCAGGTAGTCTTATTTCACAGACAGTTACTGACTGGAAGCTTTTGAATATTTTGTAGAGTTTATCTGAGCAATACAAATTCCAATTTGGCAGGCAGTTTCATTTTCCTCTAAATAGACTTGCCTGTATTTGAGTTTTGTCACTTCATCTACAGTGGTATAATGGAAACAGCAACAGAGAAAATACTTAAGGGAATGGACAATTATATTGGTAGCAAATTGTTTCCACTGACCTAGCAAATTACAGGACAAAATGAACTGGACCAAAATAAAGCAGTTTTCTATCAATGTATTAGTCTAATATTCACTTATTTTATTCATGTAGACTCACTTGTCCCAAATCGTGTTTCTAAATGATTATGGCATGTTGACACAAATAAAATATTACTGAATTTTATACAGTTTCAGATTGAATAGTGTTTCCCTCACCCCTTACTCCTCCCCCCCAGATCTCCATGGCAGGAAGGTTTGTTTGAAGTCTCTGTTTATACCTGCTTGAAGTAGAGATCATTTTTAATAGATCCCTTTGGCTCCATTGTCTGTTAGCAATGCTGTGAATTCACTGTGGTGTAAATGAAAGTTGAGTATGGTTCTTCCTTCTTATCTCTGTTGCTTTGATAGCATGGGGAAGATAAAGGACATGCTGTTGCTTTTGATGCTCCATGGTAGGAAAGCAAAGAATTAGCACTGCATTACCCAAATCTTTCCCTGTAAAGGGATCTTTCAGGCAGTTTGGGTTTTGTTGGTTTGTTTATTTTAGTCCTTTTTGTCCCCAGACTATAAAATGTCTGGAATAAACAGAAGATTTCAAAGACAAAAATGGAGATCAGGGTAGACATTTTAAAAATAAGAGTTTGGATTTCTAATGTGCAGTGAATGAGCCTACCACCACCCCCTGAAGACCTGAGATATGTTTGGAGGAAAATCAGCCCACAAATTCAGGACGAGAGCTGGGGCTGCCTGAGTAGCTGATTGGACTGGGTGTAAAACAAGGCTGTACTCAGTTTGTGACTGTTTTATCAGTTCCCAACAGAGTTGGCAAGGTCCTAGAAGATCTGTATATCGCTATTGAATTATCCCCATGTTCTCCACGGAGAATTAGATAGAGTGGAACCAGCACTCATGGCACTGGGAAATCTCCTCAGCTTCATCTCACAGGATCTGTTGTGTCACTTTTCTCTGCCAGGCAGTATTTAAATCTGTTAAAAAGTCAGTCTCACATTCCCCTTGATGCATAGATCCTTTCTTCAAAAGAGCTCTTGGCTCCTAAACCACTTGCCGTCTTCAGCAGTGCCCATCCATCACCTTATGCTTATGCTGAAGACTTCACATGTCTGTTTATAAAATGTTCAAACAAAAAGGAATTTGGGAACTAGTTCGAAATCCCTGCTTTGTGATCTTTGCCTGCAGATCTGCACTTCTTTCTGTAGATTGTAGAAAGTTTTACAGCTCCATTCCTCACCCCCAACCTCACACTCCTCAACTTCCATTCATTCTTTATCCAACTTCTTGTTCTCTTCTCTTAGATAAGTATGGTTCGGTACCTAGAATCTTCAGCTGTGTTTTTTTCTGCCTTTACCTTCTATACACCTCACAAATGCACCAAACAATAAATTCTCAAAATCTTCCCTGCCCATAGCATACTTTTAATTTTACCAGTTGTATTTTACCTGCATCCTGTAGCTGTGATTTCGAATAAAGAAAAAGCTGCATGAATTGTGAGGTTTTCTGGTGAGGAAGTTTGAAAAGCAACAGTAGCCCAAACTGAATTGGATACTAAACTAAGATCAGACAAGACTTTAAGCAAATGCCACTACAGGCAAACTGGACTGGAATTGCATTTGGCAATATGATAGAAGTATAGAATCACAGAATGGCATAGGTTGAAAAGGACCACAATGATCATCTTGTTTCAACCCCCCTGCTATGTGCAGGATCACCAACCACCAGACCAGGCTGCCCAGAGCCACATCCAGCCTGGCCTTGAATGCCTCCAGGGATGGGACATCCACAACCTCCCTGGGCAACCTGTTCCAGTGTGTCACCACCCCCTGTGTGAAAAACTTCCTCCTAGTATCTAACCTAAACCTCTCCTGTCTCAGTTTAAAACCATTCCCCCTTGTCCTATCACTATCCACCCTCGTAAACAGTGGTCCCCCTTCCTGTTTATACGCTCCCATCAAGTACTGGGAGGCAACAATGAGATCTCCCCAGAGCCTTCTCTTCTCCAAGTTAAACAATCCCAGTTCCCTCAACCTGTCCTCAAAGGAGAGATGCTCCAGCCTTCAGATTATCTTAGTGCCCTCCTCTGGACCAGCTCCAAGAGCTCCACGTCCTTCCTGCACTGGGGGCCCCAGGCTTGGACACAGTACTGCAGATGGGGCCTCACAAGAGCTGAGTAGAGGGGGACAATCACCTCCCTCTCCCTGCTGGCCACCCCTTTTTTAATGCAACCCAGAACACAGTTGGCCTTCTGGGCTGCAAGCGCACACTGCTGGCTCAGGTCCAGCTTCTCATCCACCAGGACCTCCAAGTTCTTCTCTGCAGGGCTGCTCTCAAGGAGATCTTCCCCCAGTTTGCATAAATACCTGGAATTGCCCTGACCCAAGTGCAGCACATTGCACTTGGCCTTGTTGAACTTCGTTAGGTTCCCATGGACCCACTTCTCCAGTCTGTCCAGGTCCCTCTGGATGGCTTCCCTTCCTTCCAGTGTATTGACTGCACTGCTCAGCTTGGTGTCATCTGCAAACTTGCTGAGGGTGCACTTGATTCCATCATCTGTCACTGATGAAGATGTTGAAGAGCACCGGTCCCAAGATTGACCCCTGAGGGACAGTGCTTGTGACCGGCCTCCACCCTGACACAGAACCATTGATCACAACCCTTTGGCTGCGTCCAGCCAGTCAATTCCTAATCCATCGAACAGTCCATCCTTCAAATCAGTACCTCCCCAATATAAGCAAAAACGTACAGGCAAATGATGTAAACATTAGCAATATGCAAGTTTGTTGTCTAATAGTATTTACTAGAGGGCTAAGACTTACCACCAACAGAGTGCCAGGGGAATGGTTTGATGCTGTCAGTTTGGCCAGAGATACAACATCAGATATAGCTGTCAAATAAAAAATAAGGAGCTTCTTTTTACAGCTGCTGGGGATGTTAACATTCTTATAGCACTTGTTACTACTACATTACAACATGAAAGCTCTTGCTGCTATGAAATTGTAAGGATCCCCTCCCACTAGACTGCAGAATTTCACATTGCTTCTGTGTTGACAGATTGAAATTCATTCTGCAGTTCTGAATCAGCATGAACAGCAGTTGCTCATTGCTCTTTCCACTGTTCTTACCTTGGTGATTAGTATGCATGTGGGCAGCATGGCTGCTATAGATTAATTCTGCAGCCACCAAATTCTTCTCAAATATCCACAGCAACAAATCATCAGAGCAAAATGTGGAATCTACCTCTGGTTGGGGAAGTGTTATGGCTGAAAGGAGATGGATCTGCATGGTGGACTGCACTCAGTTCTGAGTGCTGCCATGTGGAGGAGGCAGAGATGAAATCTGCCCTTGTTACTCCAGCCACAAGTAAACTTTAAAGTCCATCTGTGAACTTGAGGGGACCCTGCTCACATAGGGAGGTAAGAGCAGACAATCTAGCCCTTTGCTGGGACTTGCTCCTAAGATGAATTTTAGCTCTGTGTAGAGTGTGAGTTTCCAACTTTTCCACAGAGTGGGCAGACCCGTTATCTTCCTGCAATCCCAAACGTCTTTCATGATCTTGACTATCTCCTTAAACCCTCTTTCCTTTTTTCATCCTGGCTCTCCTTCTCACTCCACCTTAAGACTCTCACCTCCTTTCTTCCTCTTCTCTTTCCCCAGGATGCTCAGTTCTTCCTGCTGGCCTGCTCCCCATCTCTGCAGTGGCTGACACCCTCAGCACAAAAGGTGAGAATGATAGTCACTATTTGATATCCCTGTTGCTACACAACTATGTTTCTGTATTGTAAGGAAGCATGCCAAAGTCCTGTTCCTCCTGTAGCAAATTGAGAGCTATCACCAGCTGGTAACAACTTGCAGACACAACTTGCTGACTGGGAAATATTCCTGACAGCAGCAAGAAAGCTCAGATTATCAATCCTTGATATCATGAAAACTTTAAATCAAATCCATTCCTGCATCTGGTTAATGATCAAAGCAAACCACTTGAAGAAGAAAAAAAAAAAAAAAAAAAAAAAAAAAAGGAGAGAGAGAGAGAGAGAAAGAAAAAGAGAAAAAAGAAAAGTTTTGATTATTTCCTGATAGATTTAATAACCTGGAATTAAGAAGAGTATTTAGATCAAGTTAGAAGACTAACTCATGGCCACCAGTGCAGCATGAATCAAAGACCCTTCTTAAAACAAGCCACTGTGACTGCCCAAAGTTTCCCACCAAGTCTGAATCAGGACACCAACCTCCCTTTACAGTCCTGAGCATAAGAATGTCTCTGAGTTGTAACTCTCTGTTATAGGCAGGGTGCTTTCTATCTTTCTGCCCAAAGTCCAGTGTGGCCTTGAAGACTTCCAGGGACAGGATATCCACAGCTTCTCTGGGCAGCCCGTGCCAGTGCCTCTCCATACGCTGAGTAAAGAATTTCTTCCTTATTTCTAAACTTACCCTCTTTCAGTTTAAAACCATCACCTCTTGTTCTTTTGTTTGAAAAACACTTGAAATACAAGGTTGTTCATAGACAACATACATTCACAAGAGGAAAGTCCTACTTCATGAACTTAATTTCCTTTTTCAGCAATCTTATCCATCTAGTTGATAAAGGAAGCCAGCTGATATAAACTTTTTGCATTTCGGCAAAGCTCTCGACACTGTTTCTCAAAGTAACCTTCAGGACAAAATGTCTAGCATATAGCTAGAAAAATACGTAATAAAATTGACAAACAAAAACAGCTGGCTGACAGGTTGGGCCCAAAGCGTTACAGTAAATGGGGTAACATTTACTAACCAGTCACTAAATGGAGCTCTCCAGAACTCCATCTTAAGGAAAGTTCTCTTTAATGTTTTCATAAATGACCTGAACACAGGACTTAAATGTGTATTTTTGGAAATTCTCTGATTCTTTTCTCATTTTCAGGCTGTTTTCAAATTGCTTCCTCCCTGTCCCCAAAGTTTGAAAGTCCTGTGACAGAGACAGACTTTTAGCAGATGCTTTGCTCCCTTTATGTCTGCCATATCTGGATGGGAAAGGATGTTAGCTGAACATTGGATATCTTCAGAAACTGTTCAATTTCAGAGAAAGCTACAGTCTACAAACTTTTCTGCATTTTCACTGCCCATACACCACATAATCTTTTGGGTTTGTGAATTGGGTTCACAGCTGCTTACAATTGCCATCTCTTTGTTTATACTGTGTTTGCTTCCCTGCAGAGCCATGGGAACCATGAGTAGCCAGGAACAAATGGTTGGGCAAGTGTGAGGACAATCTGGGACAGAGATTGATTTCCAAATCTATCAAATTCTAAAGAGGGAGGGGGAAAGAGGAGATAAAATGAACTATGTCAGATGAAACACTTGTTCAATGACTCCAAGTAGACTAGCATTGCTCTCCTTTAATGAAATTGTTGGTTGTTTCACAGCAATGAAATTTAAAGTATTTTTAAAGAGTTTCTACTTCACTTCCTGGTGGGTGTTCGGTCATTTCTAGTTCAGTCAAAACTCTGATGCTTTCTGTAGGACTGTTTATTATTTAAACATAAGTGGTGAAATGGCCATCACTTTTTTTTTTTTTTTCCCCCAACAAATGTAAAAAATCAAACAACCAAAAATAAATAAGTCAAAACAAGACATTACATTCAACTTTCATGTTAGATCATTTTTACATATCAGTTCAGCACGGTCTCAGCTCAGTCCTCAGTTGTAACTATGTAAGAACTTAACAGTATCTACACTCTGATCACCTTATCTACCTAAAATGTATGTGCAATGTTTATGTGCAGTAAAGCTGCCCTTTTTCTGCAGCACTCTGATGAAATTAGTAAATTACAGTTTGAGAAATTTGGGCGGGGAAAGAAGCAGAGGTTTCTGAAAGTGTGGTTCACTGATCTTCATTGCCTTCAGGCCTGGCCAATGAATCAAAGTAGTTGTCTGCAAAAGGTTGTTTGTTTGCTTGTTTTTTCTTGATCATTAAGAAAAAAAAGATAACTAAAAAAAAAAAAAAAAAGAAAAGAAAAAAAAGTTAAATTTGCCAGGTAGTTCAATTACAGCAAACAATTTGATTAGCTCCACATCTGTGTTTCCTGGCTTTTTTTCAGTATAAGACAGCTGGCTTGTCTTGAAAAGGTGTTTTAATGCAGAGTTCTGTATTCATATTATGTTTCTGTTAAGTGTTGTACATTAATACTTCAAACATACAGTGCTGGCAGGCATTATGACTAGGGCCTACTTTTTAACTCAAAAGATCACATTTCTAAGTATTTTTTAAAAGCTTGCATTACCACAGTTTTTGTTGGGGGAAATAAAATGGGAGGTATTAAGTAAACAAAAACACCTGGTAGCCTCCATTGTTGGCATAGGATGTTTACCATTTGTAGATCAAGTCCAAGTCCTTGGCAAGTCATCCAAAAGTAGTTAAATTGAGAGCTGCATTTTTAATAATTTAATCAGATACATACAAATATCAACTTTTTAAATAAATATTTCAACAGTAAAGGCTCCTGAAAAAAGCCAGAACAAGCAATACTTTTAATGCCTGGAGACTGGAGAAAAGATATTGTAAACAAACTTTTTATCATTTAAAGAGATTTGAAGAAGCTACTTCAAAAATAATAGGAAGTTACAGAACAGAACTTTATATATAGTTTTATTTACCATGTTTTTCTGACAAAACAATAGTGTTCTTGGAGGAGGAAACTTTCAAGGTTACTTCCACAGTCTTTGGGAAAGTCTCTGAATGCATGAGAACGCACTGAGGGATGTGGGACTGTTCAGCCTGGAGAAGAGAATCCTCAGGGAGATCCCACCAAAGTCTATAAACATCTGAAAGGAACAGCTCTTTTTAGTGGTGCCCAGCACCAGGGTAAGAGGCACTGGGTGAAAACTGGAACACAGAATGTTCCCCCAGAACACCAGGAGCACTCTTTGCTGTGCAAATGACAGAACACTGCACAGACTGCCCTGAGTCTGTGGGGTCTCCTTGGAGATCCCTAAAAGCGACCTGAATATGGTTCTGGGCCCCCTTATCTGCGTGTCTCTGCTTGAGCAGGGGGTGGCCTGATGAACCCAAAGGTCTCTGACAAATTCAGTCATTTTCTGATTCTGTGCAAAGGAAAAAAAAAAAAAGCTATGAAAGGTACCTTTTTTTTTTAATTATTATTTTTATTTGCTTCAATTACATGCAATTTTATAGCTTTTTGACTGAAAGAATGGTGGTACCAGCCTTGTGTGGAAAAGAAAGCAGCACTGCTTCTGTGGGACACTAGTGACTAAGATAACCACTACAACGTTAGTTCCCCCCAAATGCATCTTGTGTGCATGTCTGCGTGTGTATGCATGGGAACTTAGGAATGCAAAAACTGAGGGTTTATTCTGGCTCCATTAATGATGGAGCTATTTCTTCTAAAAGTTGTTGTTGACACTAAAGTGGTTCCTTGGCATGAGTCAGTGACATTTGTCCTTAAACTAATAAACTCTGAAGAATTTTGGTGCTTAAACCTTGGAATGAATTTTCCAGTCCCATTTACATTTCAAAATATCATTACACAAACCTGAGAACTTTAGTGAATTTATTTTCATAATGTTCTGTGAACTGAGAAAAATTGTGTAGAGAAAGTGCCTTCCATTAAGACAAAGTCTAAATTATAAAGCTGATGTTGGTGGGTTTTGTGGTTTGTGAGGTGATGTCAGCTGCCAGTGTAATCTTCTCTCTTAGTTTGTGTACACAAAAATAATTACCACAGTTGTGCCTCTATGCTAATGAGATCTATGCTAACTGGCCAAGGTATTTGTTTCTACAAAATCCCAGAAGTAGCTATTAATCTTCCCTAAATAGTGATCATAGGGTTAAATATTTCTAAAACCTCAATTTCAAACTTAATGGACGTTCACAGCTTCCTTTTCTTGCAGATTTTATTTTATTTTTTCCATGAACACTATAGCATTTCCTGGAACCCTTGACCTACAGCTTGGATATCCCAATTCAGGTTCTTTCCATAAAAATCTGCAAAGTTTGAGTGTAGGACATTTGAAAGCAATTTTATTTGCTATGGGCAACTGGAGGAAAAAACTTTGGAGGAACGTAATAGCCTCTCATACCTATTGAACCAGTTTCTAGTTTTCATATATCTTAACTTTTAGTACAGAAATACAGAAGTATCTTGTCCATTCAAAGAACAACGAAGCCCAGAATAACTAGGACCATTGCAGGTATGACCTGTAATTACAGTGCTGTATCAATTTTGCTTGTCTTACTCTTCAGTTTTGCTGAAGCCTTCCGCTAAAGCCATGAGGTGTTAGCTCTGCTAGGAATCTTGCAATAATTATGTGGGGAAAAAAATAATAAAAAAGAGAGAGAGAGAGAGACACTCTTGGGCTTCTATTCTGTTGAAGCACTTTTTCAATATATTATTTGGTTTCCAAACCATATCCAAGGAGACATAATGCCAGAACAATAAAACATTCTTCCTTGTTTGTAGAACAATTGGCCTCTCATGGCACAATATTGGATGCAGTGGAAGGCTATCCTCAACGTGTAGCAAAAACTGTGGAGAAGAAAAACCCAAAATAGAATCATGTCTGAACAGAAAAACACTACTATGGCAAGACAAGTTGGTGAGGAAAAGAGACCAAATTATTAGTCTTGATTCTACTTCTCATCAAGACATTTGGAAGGCTTCTGAGCTTCCACTTCATGTAAATGTATTTCTACTTATAGAAATATTTCTGAAAACAAAGAAAGAATGAAACTTCTCTAAATACAGTGAAAAGAAAATAAATGGAAAAAAAAAATCCTCCCCTTGTTGTACTGTTATTTTTCCATTCTTCTCTTTCATCTGGCTGACATTTAATTTTGTTTATTATTAGCAGAATCTCTTTGCTGCAGCTCTCCCAGTCATGAGAGAGCATAATGCAGAGCATACACGTTTGTCATAAGACCATAACTGTAAAAATTCAATTAAAAATATAACATTTGATCAGAGTCAGGAACAGAAATGCTTGCTGTCCCACAATAAGCCCTGAAAGAGTTTGGCTGCAAGATGCTGTTCTAGCCACAGCCAAGTGGCAGAGACCATAACAGCTCCAGCATGTCCCTATCTTCAGCATCAGCTGGAACCCAGGAGAGGCTGATTTAAGCAAATCTCATAACTAGTGCCAAACGCTGTCCTGCACGTATTTAACTACAACATCATAGTGAGCAGCCTCTGCAGAAACTCAGGAATGCTCAGTGTAAGAATGAAGTATCTGCCATACCATGTCAAATCTGAGGCCCAGCTTGGTAAGTACCCACTCCAGAAGTGCAGTCAAGGTTGTTTGGCACAGAGCATAAACCAGTATACATCTCATAGGTGAAGCCACTCAGCCTCCAGCTTTTATGATTCAGCAATATGAGCTTGATAGACAAAAATTATTTAACGCATGTTGTAGATACAATCCCTGAGAGATTCTTAAGTGAAATGGTGTTGTTTCTTTTAATCAAAAGTCAGAAAAATGGCAGGACAGTGAGGCTAAGTGACTCAAAGCATACAGGAAGCTTACCATTAGAAACATGACTGGAACTCGCTAAGCCTTCCAATCCTTCCTGAGAAGGATACTGACATCAGCATAGTCTAGACAAATTCTATGACATGCGGGTGGATTCTCTAACATACTTAAGCATGGTTGTTGTTTTGGTTTTTTTTTCTTCTTTTTTCTTTTTTTTTTTCCCTCTATATACTTTTGCACTATTTTTGAAGAACAAGAAGTTCTCCTGTATTTTAGTCCTTTTTTTTCTGTTTGTTTTGTTGATCCATAGATCTGATAAAAGCATTGAGTGTATCTTCACAACTGACGCTGGAGGCCACCAAAGATCATATGCTTTTAAAGAGTACACGATCTAAAGTTTTCTTATAGAGGCCATCAAGCATCTAAGGCAATGGGACAAAACTTTGTAGGAAAGATCTCACAAGTGCTGGGAAGTTCCAGTCACAACATTTTAAATGAAATATTGTTGGTGACTGTCACTTTGTCAACGCAAATTGTTTTCTTAAAGCTAAGAGTTTCAACAAAGTTTACCTCTAGAAGAGGTTTCTAAACAGTGGTCATTTGTATGCAGAAAGAAACCCAAATTTGATTTTTAAAAACTATTTTCAGCCCTACAGCAGTCATAGCAACACAATTCAATTTCACTGAGCAATTGAGGGGCTTCGTTTTCCTTCCAATCTAGAACAACATGTTTTTAACCTTGAAGACCGGTGCCAAACAGGATCGTCCTTCTGAAGACAGCTCTCTATAGCAGGATTGTTCCCTACATGGTTGCTCCTTGACCTGCTGTCAAACACAAAATCAAACACCTGTGGCAGATACATAAGGCTATGTGTGCCTCAACCACTGTTGATCCATCTGCAATATATTACATCCTAATTTATTACTAAGGGTGATTTTCAAAGGGGATTCATTAGACAGACAGAGTCCATTGCACAGTTAAGAAATTGTTTTTCTTCCCACCGTTCTAATTTTCTCTTCTTCTCAGGTTTCTGTTTCTTTTCATGCTATGGCAGGGATATTAAGTGCTGGTGAGACAATATTTGGTTCAAAACCAGTGTGTCTGTTCTGGGCAATTAATGTGGGTGGTGAGCATTAGCTGACCCAAATTTTGTGGGTTGGATAAACCAGAAGAAGTGGTTAATTATATTCTGCAGTCCATATCTATTAAATAAGGAGTGGAATTTCTCATTTATACAGAATAAATCTGAAAGTTCTGGCATTGTCCTAAGAGAAACTAAGAATTAACTGTCTCTTAAAGGAATAAGATTTTTCACATAGTTCTCTGTGTGTTATATGATAATTTGCTGTGGGAGACTATAAAATAGCTCATAATGGTTGATAATACTTTGCGTTAGAAACAGGTTGCTGCCTTCCAGGGTTTCCTAGGGTTACACCCATGGGAAGATATACCTTGTTAAGCTCCTGCAACAGGTTTTCTCTTCAGATTGTTTTCATCTCTTTTTTAGAAAACAGATAAAAAAATCAGCTGCAGTTGTCCATGCCAGCAGATTTTAACATTGTCGTTTCATTGTGACATGCAGTATATTAACTTGCATAAAGAATGTGTAGAGGATTACATTTGTTTCTACAAAATTTGAATCTCTGCCCAAAATAAAGCTAACTCACCTGGGCTGCCCTGTCTGCAGAAATAAAATGTTTTTACCTAGGCTGGAATTGTTGAAAGTTTCCTTCCTTACCATGTTTAAAATTCTTTACAGAGAGAGTGGTGAGGTGCTGGAACAGGCTGCCCAGAGAGGCTGTGGATGCTCCATCCCTGGAGGTGTTTAAGGCCAGGTTAGATGGGACCCTGGGCAGCCTGGTCTAGCATTAAACGGGGAGGTTGGTGGCAGGAGGGTTGGAGCTTCATGATCCTTGAGGTGCCTTCCAACCCTGGCCATTCTGTGATTTTGTGATTCTGTTTGACTTGAGTCATTCCGTATTCACTGTTGTAGTATAAAATGTAGAACACTTCTCCTTTTCTCCAGAGCAAACCACAAATGCTGCCCCTTCATATCACAGATTAACAGTCTATGTAGAAATCCAACGGCTTAATCATGAAGTTCAGAGCATTTAGAATCTGTTGTAACATGGTCTTTTTTTTAAAATACTTTCCTTTCCCTGTCCTTCAGCTGCATCAGGCACTACTATACCAAATAAAAATTTCTGTCATTTAAAATACAGTCCAAAAGCTCATGCTGATCAGTTCCCTGTTGCTACTTGAGGTTTTGATGACGAACATTTTTTGCCATCTGGTAACAAGTTGCAGCTCCTGTCTGAAGAAGTCCCTCTGAGGTTAAGGGCTAATGATATCAAAAATGAGGCTGTCTGGCTTATTGTAAAACTGTTTGGCTTAGATCAAGCTCTTTGATATGAGTGAAATTGCCTCATCTGGGAGAGGAAATGACTTAAAAATGATGTAGCAGTTCTTAAAGGGAATCAGACATGAGAGATGCATAGAGCTTGGCTGTCTTGCATGCCTGCGTTTAATTGGTATTACTGTTAACTCATCAGATCATGAAAGGGGGAACAGTATTTCAGAACAGCTTTTATTATGCACTTTGCTAAAAATGAGGAAATAAAGTGAGTGTGCGGAAGGCAATGATGTAAACAGAGGAGTTTTCACTTTATCATATCACTCATCACTTTCTCTGACAGCAGAGCTCCCCTGACTCAGCCATGCGTTGGGGAAACCGGGACAGACACGGGTGAGCTGTGAGCCCCCACCCTGCCCATGATGCGATGAACGTCTCCCTCCTGTTGCGTCTGGGAGGGGGCTCATTTCCAGAGAAGGCTGCCCAGAATCCAGGGGTTGACTGATTCCTTCAGACGCAAAACTTTGAAGGTCCCTTGTGTTACGAAGAATATTCCTGAAGTGCCCCTCCTTACACTCCTCCAGCAGCCAGAGGTGTGTCTGCATGTAACTGTACGGCATTTTCCCCCCATGTAGTCCAGCTGGCAGACCTTCAGATAACCAGAGCAATCTGCTGGCTGATGTGTAGCGTGAAGTCAGCTTCCATCAATCAAATGTGCTGGGGAGCACAACAGAGGCAGGAAAGGGGTGTCTTCAGGACCTCCCTGCTGTTGCTGAGCCCAGGACACCTGCCTGCTGCCCTGTGTAGTCTCACCCACTTGTTGAGTATGAAACCTTGAACTATGGAAGGTGTACCTGAGGACTAGACATAGTGTTGGGAAGCTCTTTAGTCCTGACCTTCAGAATTCACGGTATGTTTTGAAAATCCTTCAACATAAAGATAGAGGTAATGTTAAAACTTTCCAGGAAAAATTTTCCTGGATTCAGTTAGTACACAGCAAATTTTATTCATAGAGAGTTGTCTGATGCTAAGTTTTTTATTTTTGATGAAAATAATTATGATAACACAGCACTGTTTTGTTGTTGCTAAGTGGTGCTTACACGGAGTCAAGGGCTCTTCTGTTTCTCATACTGCCCACCCTGGGAGTAGGCTGGAGTTGCACAAGAAGCTGGGAGGGGACAGAGACAGGACAGCTGGCCCGGAACTAACCAGAGGGGAATTCCATGCCATATGGCATCATTCTCAGCAATAAAAACTGGGGGAAAGGGGGCATGTTCATAGTGATGACATTTGTCTTCCCAAGAAACCATTACATGTGTTGAGCCCCATTTTACTGAAAGTGCCTGAATAACTGCCTACCAATGGAAAATGACAAATTTCTTAGCATTGCTCACACTCCCAGCTTTTGTAAAAAATCTTACAATCTTTATCTCAATGCACGGCTTTTTTCACTTCTGCCTTTCTAATTCTGTATCCCATTCCTCTGTGGAAGAGAAAGGAAGTGTCTGCATGGTGCTGATTTAACTGCCAGAGCTAAATGACTTTTCTTTCTTTCTTTCTTTCTTTCTTTCTTTCTTTCTTTCTTTCTTT
>JAPSGF010000032.1:3245956-3286987 GCA_035772895.1 Perdix hodgsoniae
TTTCTTTCTTTCTTTCTTTCTTTCTTTCTTTCTTTCTTTCTTTCTTTTCAAAAAAATTATATTTGTACCCTGGCTTAATGGTCTGAGCATACATACCAGGTTCTATTTTAGACTCAAGATTTCTCTCCTCACCTAGTGCTGGTCTATGGGGGTGCAAGTTTCCAAAGGTTCTGTCTCATCTGGCTTTTACAGATGTGTTGATATCCATAGTGCTGAATTATGTTTAGGCAACTGAATTCTTCCACCCTGGAATTAAAATTGTTTAAACAAACACTGTTTAGAAATAAAGGTATGGAACAATTTTTCTATTTCCTTGGGAGCCCAAGGTGGTGCTAATTTGTAGGTGCTGCATGTTTGCTACTCGTTACAATTTTATTCAAGAGAGAAAGAAGGAAAAAAAAAGTGAAATTGCATCTTGCAATATGTATTGTTTCAGATCTTGTCATGACAATGTTCAGCCATTTCCCCATCCTCCTAGCAATTATATTACACTATGAATAGTAGAATTATAGTTATTTTTGTATAATTAGAGAGCGAAAAACCAAAACTTTAGCATCCCTAAAGTCCTGTTGTTCTGAGTGTTTAAGAGTTGCACAGCAATGGATTGTGTCAATTCCTTCGTAATCTTTAGTGAGAAGGAGCTGAACCAAGGAGGAAGGCTTATAAGCAGAAATATTTAGGTACCAGTCTCACTGAAACCACTAGGGAACTAGATGTTTCAGTACTTCTGTGATTTGGGTCTTTTTTTTTTATTATGGTTCTCACTCTCAGATATGAGCTGTAGATGTACTGCATACATCTGAATTTTAACTGCATGAACCCAGTCTGGACCAGCTACATAACGTAGTAGAGTTTTGCTTGAAACCAGAGCCAGTGATGTTGTTATTTATCCTTCTCAGCTTACCAGGGCTTCTTTTTGGAGTGTGAGAATGTTGTCTCCCTAGTACCTGCACATCTGTGTCAGAAGTTAATGCCAACCATCCGTAGAAAAGTGGTAAGCACTAACAGGATCTGAGTGGTCAAAACAAAAACAAAAACAACAACAAAAAAAAAACACCAACAACAAAAGCCCTAGCAAACAGAAGAACAAAAAATAAAAAAGTAGGAAGCAAGTACTAATAGACATCCTATTGAAGTTAATAAATCCTTTTTTGGGAGAGATACTTGCTGTAAGTAGCTGGGAGAAATCTCTAGTGATGTACTCCAGGCACGTCCTGATTCAGCTGATCTCTTCTCTTTCTTCTAGAATCATGTTGGGGAGAATGAAATGTTAGACATTTAACATGACCGACATCAACCTAGAGCACCATGTTAATTACTTTATATCTGAACTCCTGGCCAGGAGGAATTCACAGAACCCCACAGCCTTGGAGCTGTTGCCATCTCCTCAGTTACTCATTTTTTTCACTTGCTCTTCTACATTTGTTAACATCAAGTCAGGCACTAAGGATGATAAGCTGTTTCTCTGTTTGCTCCTTGGCAGCTTTCTCATTCTCATCCTTGATACATACCAAACTCGCTGTTCACCATCAACTTCCACACATGAGCAGCAGCACATGTAGGTGGCTTCCTGTACCTAGCTTGTGTAATATGTTGTGACTGTTCCACTGTGAACAGTAAACACCCAGAGGTAGAAAATTACATGTGTTCCCTACAACTTCTGTGTGCCTCTGATGAGGTATGTTGCACAGGCCGTTCTGGCAGAAGAGACCGTCATTCTTTGAATGTTGCAAAGAAACCATAAACTTCTGATACTGGAAATCTCATGCACTTTTTGGCTTCAGTGCTTAGCAGTTACTCACAGTTTTTCTGTGCTGTGTTTCTGTTGGGAGAGGAAACTGATAGAGCCATGCAAAGTCTTTGTATTTGCCAGAAGTGTGTGCCAGGTCTCAAAAACTGAAAACAAGCAGGAGGTGTTTTCCTTACTGGGAAATCCAAATGTGCCAGAAGCTTGTTGCTTGTCTTTTTCCAAATTCAGTATTTTGCTTCTCTGGATTTTTCCTGGCCTTCTCTCACACACCTCTGCTCCCAGCGTTGCAGTCAGTCCAACTGAAATCCTTTCATCCTCTGCAGCTCAGCTATTCTTAGCCACTGCTGAAATGATTGGCGCTTTTGGCAGGGACTTCAGCTGTCTCAATTACCTCTACCCTAAGGAACATTTTTTGTTCCTTCTACTTAATCTTTGTGACCGATACTCAGTAAAACTTTTTTCCAGAAGATAGCTTTTGTCACAAGGAGAATGATTACAGGACTTATGTTATATGTTAGAAAGGAATCAAATGAGAAGATAACAGCAGCCCTTTTAGGCCTTCTAATCTATGAATATTCTTCTCAGGCTGATAGCTTGATGTCAGTTTTAAAATCTTCCAGACAACCACTGAAATTAAGGAAGTAAATATATTTTCCAGGAGATCAGATTCTGATTTTTTTTTAAGTAAAAATATTCCCTTTTTGCACTATGGGCCCAGGTCAGTATGGGCTTGATAGTAACATCACTGGCCACAAAGGCTCTGCTAGGATGGATAATGGGTTAAGGATATGAATTTCATACATCTTGCCCCAATCTTCTTTCCTGACTCATCGCTGTTCCTCACACTGACTGGTGTTTTAGTGTATGCACAAAATCAAAGAAAAAATCAACTGAGATCTCTGAAAATCCAGTCCCCATCTAGCTTGCTCCCTGTTAAGAGCTTGAGAAAGAGCCAGTTTCCTCAGAGTCCTCTTCAGTTCCGTTTTGAGTATTTCCGGAGAAGTGTCCTACAAGAAAGCTATGTCTGAGTCACCCGCTGGATCTCTTTTTTCGTATTAGCAACTAAACCATTTAATTCTCAAAAATTAATTTCTCAAAAATCTTTCCTTAGCATGGTACTCACCCTGTGATAGTTGAGCCTATGTAGTATATGAGACTATATCAACATCTCATGGGGAGTTCGTATGGGTGAGAGATGGCAACCATCTCTCCATGACCTGATGATTAAAACCTTTGATGTGTCCCTTTGCCTTCACATTCACTTGGAGAATGGTGGTTACATCTGCCTATTCTGCCTCTATAAATTGAGAAAGACCAAATCATAGAAATATAAAATGACTTGAGTCAGAAGGGACCTTAAAGATCATCTTGTAATAACTCCCTGCTATGGGCTGTTTGCCACCCACCAGCTCAGGCTACCCATCCAACCTGGCCCTGAGCGCCTCCATTGATGGGGCAACACAGCTCCTCTGGGCCGCCTGTGCCAGTGCCTCATCAGCCTTTGTGTAAAAAATAATAATAATAATTCTTATAATATCTAAAGTAAATCTCCCATCATTTAATTTAAAAACATTCCTCTTTGTCCTGTCATTATCAGACCATGTAAAAAGTTGCTCTCCCTCCAGTTTATAAGCTTCCTTCAAGTACTGGAAGGTCACAATGAGATCTCCCCTGAGCTTCTGTGGTGTTTTTTCACAGTAGAGGTGCTCCAGCCCTCTGATCATCTTACTGTATTTCTCTTTAGAGTGGGGTTGTGGAGATAAGCATGGGCTGTGTCATTGAGATGTAGGAGTCAGAGGAGTGGAAGTGATTTGCAATCCTCAGGTGGACGATGTGGTTGGGTGGGGATGATTCTTCCATCCCAGTAAAAGTTATGAAATTCTAGACATTTTTCCCATTGTGTGTCATAACATAAAGGAAATTCTTACTAATTCTTTAATTTGGCAATGGGAAAAAGGCATTTAGGACAGTCATGACTATTTATTTGTCATTGGGCTAAGATGTTTTAACTTTAATTAAATGTCATTTCTCTAATTAGCTTATACGAATAATTTTACAAAAATCCTTAGAAGCTGAAAACATAAGATAAAATATAATATTGGGAAATCAGATTTCTTTTTTAAAAGTGAAAAATTAAATCAAGTAATTATATCAGCTTAATGTCTGCCTCCCCAAAAAGCTTTAAAACGACAACTTGCCATTTTTGCTGGAAGAATATTTCAACAAAAAATTATCAAACAAATCAGATACTCCCTTTTTTTGTCCTCATCTCTGTAGAACAACTCCGGTGGTGCAGAAATCATCATTTCTTTCTTCTAGGAGAAAATAAAACACCTATGAGCATCTTCTGGAAAGGTGTAATGAAGTACCTGCTATCAGTGAGCTGGAAAATAAAAGGAAGTAGGAAGTCATAGAAAACAACCTAACAGAAACCCCCAACACTGTGAAAAAAACTTGTGTGTCTTTAGGAAGAAAGTGTTTTCCTCTTTCAAAAACAGAGGAAGTCAAATAGAAGGCAAGGAAAATATAAACATTTATAATACTTTCTGCCTGTCTAAATGTATTTATTTTAAAATCATAATCTAACAAAGATGATTTTTAGATACTACATCCTCCCTCTCCCCCCAAAAAATGTTCCATGTTTCTGTGAAAGCAGAAACCTATTCTTTCTTTTTCATCATGTCTGGTGATGCCTTACCTAATAAATCTCCTCTCAAATTTAATTAACTATACAATTTATTTAACAGAGAACTACACATATATATACCTTCAGTAGACTTACCACCACTCCTGGCCAACTTGTGTGCTCAGGGGACTCCAGCTACAGAATTCAGTGGAAAACTCATCCTGACTTTAGCACTGAGATCCTACTGATACTATAGAAAACAGAGGATGAATTTCAGATGCTGAGGCAGAGCTGGCCAAAGCCTGAATAGCCAGAACCAAGGCAAGGCATTTGAAAGGATTCAGCTCCCTGTGGCTCTTCTTGGAATAAGCAGAGGACAATCACAAAGATCAAGAGCAAAATGTGGCCTATAGGTTCAAATTGGCAGAAATTTGAAGTGAAATTTCAAAGCTTCACTTTTCAAACTGAAAGTGAAGTATCATGATAAACAGCTACAAGTGAATGAGTAAAGAAAGTTAAGCCACTCCAAACAGTGCTCGTGCTCCAGATTGTGTTAGAAGACCACAGTCTTGGCTGCCAGCTTGTCTACTCACTTTCTGTGACCACCAGGAGAAGTATTAAATTGCAGTCAGTCTCTCTGGCTCAGCAGATGAACCACATGACGGCAGCCTGGGTGTTTAAGTCACTTGTGATCGTTTATCTGTTTTTGCAAAATGCATTTTTAAAACCTAGCCATGATCCTAAAAGCTGAGGGACACTAAAAATTCTGACCATGGAAGGAAAGAAACTATGCTTTTATTCACTACTTGTTTTGAAAGGATTTGGTTCAAAATGCAGAGAAATACGAAGAGATTCCCATTGACTTAGCAGGCTTTGAGTGAAATGTCAAGGGCTTAATATTAGATTCCATGAGTACATGTGCCAACAAAACTTGTTTTGGGGGGGGATCTTTGGGAGTCTTGCTTTCACAGTTATCCCATATCCAAAATTCTGTTTGCATCTTCAGCTTTGTCTCGTACCCTTGGTCTCCTGTATGGCTGTGAATGGCTCATGCAGGTGAGAGAAGAGTAGAGTAAAATAGAATAGAGCACAACTGTTCAGTTCAGTTGGAGGGGCTCTTCAGAGATCATAAAATGCAACTGCCTGACCAGAGCCAATCAAAAGATAAAGTATATAACTAAGATCTTCATCCAAATGTCTCAAACACTGACAGCCATGAGGCATCAACCACCTCTCTAGGAAGCCTGTTCTCATGTCTGACCACCCTCACAGTAAATAAATGTTTCCTAATGACCAGATAGAACCTCCCCTGACACAGCTTTGTGCCATTCCCATGAATTCTGACATCAGTTACTGAAAGAAACTGGTACATCCCTCTGCTTCCTCTCCCCAGAGATTTGCAGAGCAGTGAGATCACCTCTCAGCCTTCTTTTCTCCAGTCAGGACAATCCACACTTCATCAGCTTCTTCTCATAAGACATGCCTTCCAGCCCTTTTACCAGCTTTGTTGCTGTCCTCTGGACACTTTCATATATCTTAGCATCCTTTTTATACTGAACTGCACACCATATTCAAGATGAGGTAACACCAGCACTAAAAGTGTGAAGATCCCTTTCAAGATTCTCGTAAATCTCTTTATTACTTACCTGCTTACTGGGATATTCCCATAATTTTATAATCAGATATTCCCAGTATATTACCCATTTACTAGGATATTCCCACCTTTATTGTCCTGAGGTTTCAGCAGTCCTCTGGGG
Organism: Perdix hodgsoniae; assembly: GCA_035772895.1. Classification (NCBI taxonomy): domain Eukaryota; kingdom Metazoa; phylum Chordata; class Aves; order Galliformes; family Phasianidae; genus Perdix; species Perdix hodgsoniae. The sequence continues at coordinate 3,252,090 of JAPSGF010000032.1, forward strand.
ACTCTTCCTTCCTCATGGACAAGATGCTGTTTTTTAGCAGGACTCCTCTCTGATATTCTTCTCCAGACCCATCTTGTCCCCATAGCAACTCCGAGTAACAACCAATATGCATTAGACTTTTTTTCCATTCTTCTGGCACTTGATTATAGATGCTGCAGCTAGCAGGTAAATTTAAAATGAATAAAAGGCAGGCCTTCGCACAGCTGATAGATGACCCATATAGTTAGCTACCACAGGAGGACACAGAATTGAAGAGGTAAAGTCCCAAACAAATTAACCAATTGAAATTGAAACAATCTGTGGGAACCTCATCCCACTTTGCATGGATTTGATGGGCAGAGGAAGCAATCCAAGAGATACAGCATTTACTTTGCAGAAGATCCAGCTGTGGTGTTTTTACAGTTTCATAACATGAATTTTGTTCAACATGTTTCTTAGCTTCAGTGAATGCATTTGTTTAAATTATCCCTATAATGTGGAAAAGGAGCTATTTGCTTTCTTCTTATATCCTTCCATGAAAAGATATTTGCCTTTGAGTAGGACACAACCATACACGCTGTTGATGGCTTTGCCCATAATACAGTAAGTTCATTGTTTCTATTCTAGATGTCCTTGGGATTCCAGATAGACCATGATTTCCCTTAGCTTTGTGACCTTTGAGCATTATTCCATGACCCTACAATGCTCCGAAAATTCCCTTCTGGACATTCAAGCTTCCTGCTCTGGGGAAAAAAAGGAGGGGCTAGCAGACGGCTTTAAAAATATTCATTTGATCCTTCCCATTTCAAGTGTTCATGAAGAAGCTTTTCTCCCTATTAATGCAAGTCAGTCCACACAAGAGTATGATCATTTGAGCAGAATACTTTATTATTAACATACAAAAAAACTGGGCATGAGACAATCAGCCTGAAACAGGCATCTGCTCAGGGGAAACCTTCCCTTTTAGCTCCTCTGTGTAGTTTTGATATCTTCTCATTTTCAGAGCAAAACAGCAGGATGGAGGTCAGATAGTTTTTATACTTCTATACTTTTATTTTTCCAAGTAAATTTTTTTCTTCACAGGCTCCCATTTATGCCTCACATTATTTAAAACTTTCAAATTATAAAAAAGCTCTTAAAATCAACCAGGATAGCAGAAAATTTTTCCCTGGGAATGTTTTACAGCTGTGTTAAAATTGACTTACCTTACACTTTCTGCAAGGGATAATTTGGTGTAAGGTTTCTTTTCTCAGCTTGAAATATAATACGAGCTCCTCCCAGTTCAAAGAAATACATGTACCAGTACGTAAGGGACTAGCAATCCTCAAAGACCTGGATTCCCTCACCCATCACATGTGCTCGGCCTCCTTCCTTCAGTCTCTACCCTGATCTGTTCTGTGAGTCTAGTATCTGCTCCGATAGTCTTACTACAAAGAACAACAGTGCTGTACAAGAGAATATTATCACACCACCACTTAAAATTATGACTTTTTATATCAATTTCTGGATGACCTGTTTTTTCCCTTTGCCTCTTTCTTGCTATATGTTTCTATTGTATCAGATAATGTATGAAAAGAACCAGAGCTCCTTGCAACTTTTCCACCCAATTTTTAGTATCTTTTTTTTTTTTTTTTCACCAGAAATGTTGCTCAATAGTCTATTACCCTTTCGTGGCATGGGCTGCAGTGATGTACCCCCACTATTTCACCAAGAGCTGTTTGCTTTCTGGTGCTATGTTCCAGTCAGAGTTCACCAAAAGTTTTAACATGAAGCCACAAAAAGTAAATGTTAATTCCTTCCGCAAGAAGAAACAAATCTGATGGGGGACTGCTAGAAGCTGGATCTGCAATCAGGACCTGACTGTTAGTCTTAGAGTAAACATGAATCTTCCTGCAGGAGAATAAGCCCACAGGCTAGGACACAGGCCGAGAGCTTGTACAACTTGGAACCCTCATCTCAGTACTGCCCTGTGGTAAGTTCTCAAGCACAGTATAGAAATTATGTTGTCTGGAGCAACTCCATGCTCATGAGGTCAGACTTAAATTATTACCCTTATTATGCTTCTCTTTCAGTTGTCAAGTGAGACTGCTGTCAATTACTTGGGGCAGTCCCAAGCACACATACAGACTGGGTGGAAAATAGACTGAGAGTCCTCCAAAGAAGAACTTGGGGCTGATACGAAACTTAACTTGTGCACTTGCAACCCAGAAAGTCAACTGGGCTGCATCAAAATAAGTGTGGCTAGCTGGTCAAGAACGGTGATTGCCCACCCCCCACTCCGTTCTCATGAGAACCTACCTGAAGTACTGGATTCAGCTCTGGAGCCCCTGTCACAAGAAGGACATTGGCCTGTTGGAGCAGATTCAGAAGAAGATGATCGCAGAAGAAGCAGTTTAGGAAGATTTCTGGGGTGTATGGAGGATGACTTTCTGATGCAGCTGGTGAGAGCCAACAAGAGGAGCTGCCCCGCTTGACCTGCTGTTCGCAAACAGAGAAGGTCTGGTGGGAGATGTGGAGGTCAGGGGCTGTCTTGGATAGAGTGACCATGATTCTTGATGGAGCCAGGAGGGGGAACAGCAAAACTGCTACCTTGGACTTCCAGAGAGTGGACTTTGAATTATTCAGAAGGTTAGAAGGGGGAATCCCCTGGGTTTCAGTCTTTACAGCCTTACAAGTCAATATACACATCATCTCGATAGCTTTGCAAGAACTTTATTTGAATTAAATAGCTAACACTACATAATGCTTGTGGTGATAAATGTGTGACCCCAGATTCATTCAGAACTTTACATTTTGAACAGCTTTTTTTTCTCTTAAAGTATTATACCAGCAACACCAGAAGGCAGGAAGTGTAGGAAACAATAAATTCCCATTGTTGACACAATACTCTTCTATAAATTGAACCAGACATTTGCTGACAAGCCTGACACAAACGATATTCAGAAATTGTAGCTACTGTTATTAAAGAAAGGAATGTCTTGCTAGCATCAGTTCCTAGATGAGAAATCCTATCTAGATAACATCAATTGATTTTATTAAAATAAAGAAGCCTGTCTAGCTTATGTGCCCTCAGGCCATCAACCAGGAAATGTGATCTTCCACAAAGTTTTTGAAAATGCTCACTCACTGCTGATCAGCTATGGGTGAGTGAAAGCATTAAGACTTCACATTTCTAATGCACATCTCTTAGTCAAATGACACTTAAGAGGTCATAACAACGTCAGTGGTCCTCTGCTTACGGAGATAAGAGAAGCAACAATAGAGGCATTGTCAGCTTACCATGTAAGGATGAGATATTTAGCTGATACTAGACTGGATTTACATGCAGTTTTCCTCATTATCTTCTGGACTAGCAAGCAAGTAAGGTTCCTTTTGCCTTGAAATGACTGTCCAGAATGATGTTATCCAGGGGAATGCCTTGTCTTGATTGGATAATCCCATATTTTTTTGTAGCTAATAGCAGCAGGAGTTCATCTCTATTCTTTGATCCCATGTGTAATGTGACTGGCCAGTTCTACTTGCCTCTCCTTCTCCCCTGAACCCTGAATTCGTAATCAAGGCAGAGAGATTACCTTCAGTTTAATTTTTGAAAAAAATGAAGTTATTGGCTTTTGTCCTTGGTCTCTTTCATGAAAAATTACATCCTACTAATCCTCTAGAGTCTGCATCCAGGATCTTTAAAACAATTGCAATAAGAACTGTGTGAGCATCCTTCACCCATCTTAGATTTTAGGGGTCAGTGGTCATTGTGCAATGCAGTTTCACTGACTGCAGAATTTCTAACTCACTTATATGTGTAAAATTCTAACTTTCTGCCCAGGAAAATAAAATGTTTTTGGAAACTATATGGTGTTGTCCTTTCCACCTCCAGTTTTTTACCTTCTCTTTATTGATTTGTTGAGGGTAATTCAGTTTGTTCATTTAGTTAACTTGTCTTGGATCAGTGTTAGTATCATTTTCCTTTTCAGTTTTCTTGTCTGTGCAAAGTGATCAGTAAAGTAAGGAAAGAGAAACTGTTTACTTCAGGTTTTTCTGTTTGTTCACAGCTACCCAACTATGCCTGCATGTGGTGGTACACCCAAGCCATGTGGGCCATCAAGCATATCTCAAGGCTGGTTTGCCTCACACTCTTGTGCAAGCCAATAGCTGGAAGTGAAGGTCATGCACTGAGTCTGAATCTTGCAGATGAGTTGGCAGATGAGAAGACCATGTAAGCAAACTCAGCCCAGGCTGTGCTCAGAAGACAAGCTTGATTACTTAGTTTCTTATTCAAGTTTATTTTCCTACAATCCATATCAGTGTTTGTACAAAAAAATGGACCTTCCCACACATCTTGCAGCTATAATATCCATGTAATATACCTTTCCCGTTATACCTTTAATAGTCAGAACATTAGATAGGGATATACCTTGAGTATCAAAACTCTCTGGGTCTGGATGGGATCTACACAAGAGTACTGAGGGAGCTAGTGGAAGTGTTCAACAAGTTCCTTTCCATCATTTATCAGCAGTCCTGGTCAACTAGGGAGTTTCCAGACAACTGAAGACTTGTCAATGTGATGCCCATCTATAAGAAGAATCTGAAGGAAAATCTGGGGAACCACAGTTCTGTCAGCCTGACCTTGATTCCAGGGAAGATTATAGAGCATATCATCTTGATGCAATCACATGGCACGTGCAGTACAACCAGGTGATCATGTCCAGACAGCATGGACTCATGAAAGGCAGGTCCTGCCTCACCAACCTCATCTTCTATGACTGGGTGACCTGCCTGGTTGTTGAGGGAAAGGCTGTGGGTGTAGTCTACTTAGATTTTAGTAAAGTCTTCGATGCTGTCTCCCACAGGATCAGTCCTGTTTAATAACTTTATTGATGATCTAGATGAGGGGATTGAGTTTGCAGATGACACCAGGCTGGGAGGAAGTGTTGATCTGCCTGTGGGCGGGAAGGCTCTATAGAGTGATCTAGAGAGGCTGGATCAGTGCGCTGAGGACAATTAAATGAGGTTGAACAAGACCAGGTTCTGAGTCCTGCCTTTTGGTAACAATAACCCTAGGCAGTGCTGCAGGCTTGGGGCAGAGCAGCTGGAAAGCAATGTAGCACAAAAGGATCTGGGGGTTATTAGTTGACAGCTGACCAAACATAAGCCAGCAGTGTGCCCAGGAAAACCAACAGCATCCTGGCTTGTATGAGCAATATTTTAGTCAGCAGAACTATGGGGATGATCATCCCTCTATACTAATCACTGGTGAGATCACAATTCAAGTCCTGTGTTCAGTCTGGGGCCCCTCACTACAAGATAGACATTAAAACTCTGAAGGGTGTCCAGAGAAGGGCAGTGAAGCTGTGAAGGGTCTGGAGCACAGGTTTTATGGGGGAGCTGAGATTGTTCACCCATAGAAGAGTATGCTCCAGGGAGAACTTATTGCCCTCTACAACTCCCTGAAAGGAGGTTATGGCGAGATGGAGGTTGGCCTTTTCTCCCAGGTAACAGCAATAGGATGAGAGATAATGGCCTCAAGTTGTGCCAGGGAAGGTTCAGGTTAGATATTAGGAAAAATTTATTCTCTGGAAGAGTGGTCAGGCACTGGAACAGTCTGCTCAGAGAGGTGGTGGGGGTGTTCAAGAAATGTGGAGGTGTGGCACGAGGGATATGTTTTAGTGGTATGATTGGCTGATAATCGGACTAGGTGATCTTAAGTGATCTGTTTCCTACTGTAGTGATTCTATGATTCTATGAAGGTCTCCATGGCCAGTTTTGGAGACTCTGTCATGCCCTTACCATTACCTATGGAAGTCCTGTGCTGTTTCTATTATTTCTACAGCTTTGTAATTTGCAGTGAGCATTTCTGGCAAAGTCTCTAGCTGAATGAGGTACTAGAAATATTTGAAACAAAATAAAATAGAATAAGCAGATAACTCAAGAATGGAATAATAGTAGGCTACATAACATATAGGGAATATTGGCAGTTCTTGCTGCTGTCTACAGACTATTAATATGGAAGAAGCCAGTGCCAGACTTCTGTCCTACATGTGAACCCTTCCCTGGGTCAGACATTATTCCTCTTCAGTTCATGCCTGTGACCCTCTGATTCCTTGTGACTGGGACCCTATTTAAATCCATCAGCTGGCACTCTTGCCCCTTGGCTGATTCCCAGATTTGTGTGATGTTGTCACATACCAGGCCAGCTGCTTTCCTGGGTCTTTTCAGGGACCAAATGCTCCATTGCAGTGAGATATATTTAGAAGGGCAGGGTTGCTGGAATGCCATTTGGGCTCACAGGGACCTCAGTGGGAACTGGGTTCCATCTCTGATGTATAGGAAAACAGAAGGTTGCTTCAAGGGCACTGGGCTGGTGTCCAAAAAGAAACAAGGTCAGGAGTGAAAAAGGGAAAGGGAACAGTTAATATTTTTGGCTGGTGCTGATGTCAGGCTCACCAGCCTATTCTTGTCACCACCCAAGCCTCTTTTTTCCATGGGGGCACAATATTAGCTGTCTCCTCTTCTATTTCCCTGGTGTTCCTAGACATGTTAAAAATGAATATCTACATACCAGGGACCACTTTAGCCAGCTTTAGTGGGACCGTGGAGTGATGCGTATTTGAGCTCTTGCTTTAACACATTTGTCTAAAGAAAATACTGCCTGGTATTCTCTGCTGCTACTAATGGCCTGGAAAATCTATTATCTGTCTTCTAAGATGACATTAATTTTGCTCTCTCCAGGTACAAATAGATATTTATCAAGCATATCTCATCTTCAGTTGTATTAATAATGCTACCATCTTTGTGTACTAATACATATACAGTATTGTATACAATAAAATACTAATAATAGGCTTACAGCATCTTGAGAATTTGTTTAATTATCAACACACTTAATGTATTATTGTTCCTAATCTTGCCAAACATAGCACTGTCTGTAATAATTTTAGCTTTGTATAGAAGTGTATATGCCAATGTATGGGTTGCCTTCTCCACTTTGCTTTCTGTATACTGCTTTTTAATGTCTGTGTTCACATCCCAACAGATTTTAATAGTTGCCTTCCTTTTTAGTGATTGTGGAATTGCACCACTTTGACAATTCACAACAGTCCTTCTGTCAAAAAATTTCCATTCATTTTTGACTGGCTACATTTTCATTCCCCACCTGACTGTCTCACAAGTTTTAGTATATTCACCTTTCTAACTCTAGCCATCATACACCAAGACTGCTTTTTGACTGCTGGTAAGCACTGGTCCTGCAGCACCCATCAAGTTCTTTGTTAATGACAAGTCTTTATCTATTATGGTGCAAAGTGCAAAAGTACTACCTGTCTGTTACAGATTCTGTATTCAGATACTTATTCAAAATAATTAACAACAAAATATTGATTAAACAAGTGCCACATCTTCCTGTGGCTTTTTCTTCTTCATTGATTTTAGAAGACTTTATGGCTTAGAATGGAACAAATCAGTCTTCTGAGAAAGTGAAAAGCCCAAGTTAATCCATTTGATCTTATTCACAAATGAATTTTAAAGGTGTAATTCAGAACCAGAGCTGGCTGTGACAGAGGCTCCTTTCTCCAGTGCTTCTGCTGAGCTCTTCATCCTAAAATGCTAATTAACTGAGCTCATAGCCCAGACCTAGGTATATCAGAGATGCAGACAGCAGCAAGTGCCTCTACAGTGAGCCAGGGAGCTGCTGCATGGGTTGATGGGGAAACAAAGCCAAAATATTTTTACAGCAACTAGTTCAGCTACTAATTGAGAATTGAAATTAATCTCCTATTTGTACAAATGCAGCTATGGTTGTAGGTTTGGGATACTTTTTGTTATTAGGCCTTTTGTTTTCAAGATTAGGGTAACAATGATAAATCAACACAGTTTCAAGCATGCAAAGACTGCTAAGCTTGTTACAGAGACTAATGCAGATAAATGGCATCCTTTCCAGGCTGCCTTTACAGTCCAAAACCAGACACACAGGACATTCCCAAGTCACTTACATTTTATGGCTTCAGCTGAGATAATTCACATGATCTGTCTCTTTTATTCATCCTCCCATCCTAGAAGCCACCTGGCTTCTTCATCTTCTGTTTCACAAGCATTTACAATAGAGATGGTAGTCAAAGTTTACAGAGAGAGAAGCCAGATAAGGGACAGATGTGCATTTAATTGAAAATAAAGACTGGCTGTTTGTTAGCAATAAATCAGTGAGTAACACAGCCATGAGCACATAATTCTGGTCCACGAACCCTTTCTTAATCTGTGACTTAGAATTTCCATAGCTCTTCAGATTGGTCTATCTCATGCAGTTCACACTGAATAACCTTCTCAAGCTGTTTCACGAATGGGAAGTGTGACATACAGAATATTTAATTGCCCGGGCCCAAGGAGGCAGCACAGCACACAAATAACACGCGCAGCACATTGGCAGTTAGCTTCATCTGGCATACATTATTGCTGATACCTGTGTCCTGGCCCTTCCTTGTTTTGAGGGTCTCTGTAGAGGCAGGACCATGACTTTTGCTACCTCTAAACAGGTTCTTGGGGCTTAGTGGCTCCAGGGGATGCTGCTAGACTGCATGCCTGAGGGGCCTGGGGGGGGGGGGGGGGGGAGAGGGGGAGGGTATAAAAAATAAACAGCAAAAACAATACGGGATTGAGAGTGAAGATGCTTTAAAGGCAGAGTGACTAAGGGAAATAAAAGATAATATTGAATATGAGAGCAGGTTTACTAAGAAAGAGAAGCACAGAAGCGGCAAAGGCTGTTGTAAGTAGAAGAAAGGTAAGATTGGGCTATTGGGTGTGGGAAGAGTTTGGGAATAAACTGGGTCTCCTGCACTGGAAGGCAGCTCAAAGCTATTCAGCAGAGGAGGTATTATTAGAATGTCAGTTTGTGTCAGAGGAGATACCCTCCATACATCTGAATAATTTGCCATCCAGTGGCTGAGTATGAAATCTGACAGCTGATGCACAGTACCTGCGTCCCCAACTCACCAACTGCCTGTGGCTGGGCTGAATGCAAGTGTCTGATGCCCACCACCAGTAACAAAACTGATAACTTCCATAGACTCATCTGTGATAAGTCCTTAAAATATCCACAGTCTTCAATATACTGCCTGAAACATCTCTCCAAAGAGAGTGGTGCTTCTGAGTTGAAAGTACAGGACAGGGGATACAGTTATCCAGCATAGGGTTGCGAAGGCAGGTATGAGAACAGTAGAGTCTAGGAAGATTATTCTTGTATCAAAGCCAGTGAATTCATCCTAGTGAAGTGGAGTAAATCCAAATGTCATACATTCTGGTATGATTTTGGGCAAACAATGTAGCATCTCTTGTCCAAGTTTAGGAAAGAATGCGAGTCAGGATTGATATTAAGAATATAGCAATGAGAAAAAAGCTTAATATGATATAAATACACTACAAGACTTCTCACAAAAAGTATTTTTAGGAAAAAATTTACAACTATTTTTGCTGACTGCCTAGGAAAGACTCTATTTGGAATTCCCATGACTGAAAACAGCTTTCAGTCCAGCCGCAAAATTTTTCATTGTTTCTTCTCAGCTTAAAACCAAAAAGTCTAACTCAGAAAGTCTTTTTCAGTATCTCTTGCATGTGCTTTTTTATTTTTGCTGCTTGGCAGATAGGAGTCTCCTTGACCACAGAGTTGCTCCTGATCTGCACAGAGGTGTTTCCTTCACGCTCTGTCCTGGGATGCTATGTAACTGCACAGCAATTGCAGCCCTTGAGGAGCCTAGCACAGGGAGATCAGTGAGAAAAGAGCACAGGGGAGACAGGGAGAATTCACTCCAACAGTGTGCTGAAATTTAGTAAAATGACAACAACAACAAAAAGACAATAAAATAAAAGAACACCCCCCACAGACATTTTTCTCCGATAAGTCATTTTGATGAAAATCTCCACATTGAAGCCTGGTAAGCTGCTTCTTCCTCTCACTTCAAACCACCCCCAAAGCAAGATTTTTCTCAAGTGTATGCATTTCTGCCTCCAAATAATGACTTGGGAAGCAGTGAACTGTTGACACTGCCACTAGCTCATTAATGTCTCATCTGGTGACAAAAGGCAGGTCCCCATGAAGGTGAAATGGCACCTGTCTTGCATGAATAGGCAGAGGGCCTTATCCAGCTCCTACCAAGATAACTGGGACCCTTACCCCGACTTCTACCCCACAAAGAGGCTTTAAACTGATAGAAGGGTAACCTAATTTAATTTAAATGAGTCTGCTACAAGAAAAATGTTCTTATGTATGCTTATTTGTGTCTATGCTAGATATTTTTTTTACTCTTTTAACTATTTTAGTTTAAAAGCATGGTGCCATCCACAGCTCCAGTTGTTGAAGTTATTGCTATAAGGGTGCAGAGCCCTGCCATCTCTGTTCATAATCTGCTTTTATCTTGCTTACATTTTGTCTTAGAGTCTGGACTCTGTCTTACATTCATACAGCATCTAGCACAGCACATCAGACATGGATTTTAAACCTATGATAATGTACATGTTAGATTAAAATAATGGGATTCATGGCTCATACTCCCTGAGTCACAGCTTTCCGCCGCAGAGATTGAGATTGTTTCACCTCTGCTGTTCTGCCTGGGCACTTGAGGCTTCACATAACCATGCTTTGAAGTTCTTCTTACAAGTTCACAATTTACTGTTTGAAATGTCTGATGTAATGCTATCTAATCCTTTCCAGGGCTTCAGGGAAGACAAGCTTTCAATTTGGTGAAAAATGTATTTCTGTAAGGCGATTAGAATAAAATGAAATAGAAACCACTTGTGCAGTGATCGTTGCGAGGCAGCATGATAAAGGCCTCCCTTTGAATGAAGCAGAGGATGGCTCCTGCCCTGCTAAAAGCAATGGAAGGTTTCCTGTCAGCCCCCATAAGCTCTAGATCAAACTACAGCTTCCATTCAGGACTTTTTTTATTTGTTTTTAATAAGGTTGATGTTCAGGAAGAGGTCAAATGTAAAACATAGGACCTGTTTTATAGGATCCTTGAATTCCTCTTTTTTTTTTTTTTTTAAAGTGGCCGTATAGGTTAGAAACCATACTAGGAGGACCCGGGTAATCTTACACCTGGTAGCAATCACTACTCTGCATTATACACTCCTTTCCTAACATCTTATGTGAGCAGATGGGGTCTTTCCTCCAAGGGTGCTTTTTATTCATGTTCTTGAATTGAAGTTATCACTGTGATCTTAAACCGTTTTTATTAGAGAGTCTGTTTTCAATCAAGAGAGAAGGGGGGCTTGTAATGAAGAAAAAACACTGGTGGGTAGAATGAACCACTACAGATAAAAATAAACAAAAAGGAATTTTCTCAATGCCCTATTTCATCTTCATTTTCTCTTTTTATTAAAACATACTAACTAACTTAGCATAATAGTGTTTTTATAAATACTATCATTAAAGTAGAAGCTTGTTTAGAACTGATAAATAAATTGGTCTTCCTTGTTTGTTTGCTCTCTTTCTCTTGTTCTTTCTCTTTCTTTAGAATTTCTTTCATAATCAGAAAGGAAACAATCCCATATGGAGGAAAAGGTTCTGTTTTGCTCCTTCATTTTCTTGGTCCTCAAGTGTATGACTAAATGGCACTAGTGAGTAAGAGAAGAAAACTGAAGAGTCCTGAAGACTTTGATTACAAGGACTGTGTAACAGAATGGGATGGAAGGAGATATTTGCCATTGAAGCTACCTTCTCCACCCTTTAGGTGGAGAAGTCCCTTTAAGGCTAGCCCCTTTAGGGCTAGAGAGGTGGTTATCATTCGTGCAGCCTAGAGGTGGTAACAGTGATGATTAAGACATGATTAAGTCGATGCACCCAACCATGGTGCCCCAACATTCACATTGTTGCCTTGGACACAAGAAACACTTCTCCTATAAAGTACAGAAATTTGCCTGGCATGATTCATCACTTGTGACTGGCCAGAACTGGAATCTGAGATTAAACTGCATCAACTTTAGCTGGCTGTTGACACACTGACAGGAGGTGAAACACCAATAGCCATGGTGGATGTAGTCTCCAGCTGCACACCCTGGGTGCCTCTGTTTGCTTTTATCACCTTTTGTGGCAAGAACTGGCAAATTACTGGTAGACTACTCAATCATGAGGTCAAACAGAATTTATCGCTGTCTTGGGGTAGAACCATGCTTACATCATTTAGAAGCAACTTTGTGCATAGTTTGGCCTCACATCCTGCATTGGCAGTGGGAGAGACAGGTGGGACAGCTGCCACAGTTGGGGGTGGTAGTTGCTGACGCAGGCTGAGCTGGATCCTACTGTGCTTGTAAGTCAACTTCCTTAACCACTTTCTTTAGGGTAAATGTTCCATGACCCCAGAAGTTGTATTTTTAGCAAGTTGAGTTATAGCATGTGCGGAACATAAACTCAGCCATTTCTCCAAGCTCCCCAAGTCAGCTTGACTTGATCCTTGCCCTTATATTCCTACAGTCACAACAGGTCTTAAAACTGGATGCAAATACATACTATTGAATCCTAGTGAATTGCTAGAGCCAGCTGGAATGGATAAAATCAAGTTAAGCTTTTTAAAAACATCCTACACCACATCTCATCCTTTCCAGGGAACTCTGCAAACATGGTAGCAGAAATGATTTTTTAAAAAATAAATAAATTGGAAAACACCAAGCTAGCTCTCTGGGAAAAGCAGAGCGAATGAACTCCAAGAGATCTGGGTGGTCACTTGCTGTCTGTGTACAGAACATATCCCTTATGCTTCAAATAAAGTTCAACTGTGTCTGTTCCTACTTGTATAAACTCAAAAGGCCAGAGAAACTGGCTCTGTGTTAGCCCAACTGGTCCAGGGGAGAAGGTCACCCTTGTGCAGTAAGGTCATATCTTCCAGCTTCATGCTGGGAAGCTGCAGAACTTAGTGGAAGGAGTAATGTAAATAATTTCATCACCACTACTGAAAGGAGAGTGAAACAGATTGAACTTTTCCCAAGCCCAAATCTGACCAAAATGTCATTTGCAAAATTTTGTTGTAATTGTCACTGCAAAGAGTAACCTTTTCTCCTTTGGCTTATAGAGACTGAGACTTCTGTATCTTAAATTTAAATTTATGAAAGTCAGGAAATCTTTGATTAAAACTTCCTTTGTATACCTTTGTGTATCTGTCAGAAATGGTTCAACCTAATTGCACAAATGACATCACAATCAGGCCAAGGCCAATAATGTTGACTCTCTTTCTACATAATTATCCCCTGACCCTTTATCTTCTTCTAAAGGAATACAGTCTCACTCTGTAGGGTAAAATTCACAACAACTTGAATATTCATTCTCTCAATGCAGCAACACTTCTGATTTTTTTCAGAAAGTCTCATTTAAAAATAATTTGCATACCTCTTTTAACATGCAGATTTCTGCTGAAAGTTGAAGAAAGCCAAAGATAGAAACAGAAATACCGTGAGAAAAAATAAACCTGTAATTTTCAAGTCGAGTGCGATACAAGAGGTAAGGGAACTGACTTTGACATGATTAACAGCTAAGCCTGTTTGCCAAAAACTGAAAGGTCTCCCATCATTATCTTACACTCCCCCTTACGCAGATTGCTGAACCAGATCTGCAGATGGTATCAGTGGGTGGGTGCAGGTACATTCATGCGAGTAGTGTTACGGTGATTTAAGCTAGATGATAATCAGCCTCACTGGTTTCGGGAAGTGAGTTTTATTATTCATTTGATTGAAAGGTATTTTCCAATTGTTGCGAAGTGGGAAATGTGTTTCGAATTCATCATTTTTTGAGCTTCACACACATTCTTTGGCAAACAAGGATTGTTTTGGTTGTCTGGGACTCCTTCGCATCCTCCCAAATGTGAGAGTTTCCTCTCTTCACCAATGGGCCATTCTGGTACAGCTAAACACATAGTGGCCAGCTTTGCAAAGCAATAAGCCTTCTTTAGAATGAGGCCTTTGGTTTCATCTCTAATCTTTGTGGAAAAACTGGACATTACAGTAGAAGGATTATGCTAAATTGCTTTCTGCCGCTGAAGAGCTGGACAAAGCAGCAGTTCAAGGCATGGAATGAGTATTCTGAAATAAGCACTTTGTCGCTGAATTCACTACCAAGAAATTAACCTAAATGATTTCAATATACATGTGTTTGTAATTTGCATCTAAGCTTTACACCTTACAGAGACTTCCTTGTTTGCTGTTACTTTAGTCAATGTTTGCTCACAGACTTAAAATCAAGCAGCGAGGTCAAGCTGGGACCCAGTCCAGAGCGGACTGCCTTGCCTTGTCTGCACGCCTTGTCTGCATATCCTCCCATGGTTCAGTGCTCTTTGGTAGATTTGAATGGTGCAAGACTGAATCTGGAATCTCTTAATGCAGTACAGGGTTCTTCCCTTACATGGGAATATCTGCATCAAACCAGAGACCTTCATGTGAATATTACTTTCACTACTATCCTGCACTGAGTTGTTCTCTGAAGGAGGCTCTGCCTTTCTCTCTGTCTCTTACACAACAGATATTTTATGAAGCATGAATAATTTTAAGACACATGTTCATATCACTACTGGATGATCAAATCTAATAAATTATTCTGGGTGCATATAAGTTAGAAGAGGTAACCTTCTTGTGCAGAGTTTTCACGTGGTTATTTTCTTTTTACACATTCTGCATCAGATATTAACCAGTCTCCTGCTTCTTTCTTCCTCACTCTTATACATCAGATCTTTTTGCCAATTGATATCACTCTTATCTGATTTTGTTACCTTTCCATTTTCTATTCAGCCTTTCCATTCCATTCCATTTGTATTCTCCAAATGGAAAAACTCCATGGCAAGATAAGATGCCCATCAACAGCACCACCAACTCCTGTCTCAGGTAAAGGAGTCATCCAAGTGTACTGTAAATGCAGATATACATGGGACTTAGGGCGCTATCCATAGTTTTGCAGCATTAGAAGAGGTGGTCTTTGTATTGTGCAACTGGTGTTGTGGTTGGAGCACATTATTTTTCTCCATTTCTTTTTCAGACTGAGGATCCTTCTGCCTCAGAAGCAAGATTGAACTTGCAGAAATGTCTTTCTTTTTTTATTCCAGTCAACACCACGATATTCAAATAAAAAAAAAAATTGATTGCATATCTCACACTCAACAGAAAACAAGCATGGGAAGGGACAAAACAAAACAAAACAAAAGAACAACACGGTATTTATTAACCTCAAAGTCTTCACAAGAATAAAAGTATTATTTAAAAATGCCTGTGTATAAGTCTATCCCCAGTGTCCAACTGTGTCCAGCAGCTGCAAGGACCCATTTCAAGGTGTTGGTTCACGTCAGTACACAGGAATATCTATCCATGCAAAAATTATAACATTTTACAGAAATGGCCCGATGTTTCTCCATTAGGGTCATGAACTCTCTGAAGGTCATGAGAGCATTCAAATAGGTCACAAAGCTTTAGACAGCAGAAGTCAGCAGCAACTCAATTCCTCCAGAGAGGAGAAGTGAGAATAGGCTGTAAGTATTGGCTGTCAGAGAATGTGCTGGCAAGGAAATTGCCAGCCCTTCTAATTGCCATCAGTGCTGAGCTATGGCAGGGAAGGGAGGGGAGCACATAACATTCAATCAGCCAGCATTAACAGCCTCTCTTTGCACTGAAAGGATGGAGCTGTATAGGGCTTGGGACAGGAAGGTCACATAGAGAAAGATGAATCAAAAGGGAAATGTGCTTTGTAAACTTTTGAGAAACCCCAGCAGAGTGGGCACTTCTGCCTTGGAGGAGGTGAGGGAAAGCAGTGCTTCCACTGCTGAGTAGGTCTGCCTTGGGTCTCAGTGTTTTGTAACACCACCTTGTCCATAGGATTCAACAACTTCTGCCATTTTGTTTATTGTTTTTCTGCTTCCTGCCTTGTTTCATTTCATCAGCTTGAGAATCACTGCAATCTTTTCATCTAATCACTCTACAAATGATTTAGCTGTCTCACATATTTCCTTTTTTTTCCCCTTTGTTCCCATACTCTGCAGTCCTTGAAGAGCTCAGTTCCGGTGTGAAAGGTTTCAGGCCCCAGACAGTTGTGAAACTACTTTGGCAAATTAGCATCATTGGTTGAGATTAGTCTTGTAGTTGTTATGTGACATCTGAAGACAAAAACCTGTAAATCTTTCTAGAATGCTAGGCCAATAGCTTCAATATGTAATAAATACTGGAATTCTGTAAAACACTGCAATCTATTTTATCATCTTTTCTAAACAGAAAGAGCAAAGTCAGGAAATTCATTGCTGAGGAGTTGTACTTCTCTTTGAACCTACTTGATACTAAACATTTGGGGAGTTAAAGCAGCCAGGTTTCAATGTAAACAGACAAATGACTGAATCAAATGCACAAAGTGAACTATTCATTTTTCCTTATGTGTTGAGTGAGCTCTTCTGATAATGGGATAATAATGCTTTGTAATCATCTAGTGCTTTCCAGCTGAATAAGTACTGTAAAGCTTTAATCTTTATAGTGCCTCCATTTAAATGTTATCTGTCTTACCTGTTCATTCTCTCTTAGGTTATAAACATTCTCTTTTCCACCTGCCTCTCCTCTCTTAGGCCACAGAGCCATACCCTCCAGGTGTACCAACATAAAGCTTATCAACTCCAGAGACAACCACCTCCTCATCCAATATTACTGTTTCCTCTGATATTTCAGGTAAGTGGTTCTTTGTTCACTTCCAAACCATGTTTAGTCAAGACTAGCTTACACTGGCCTTTAAATAAACCACTTTTATCAAGCAAGCTCACTTTGATTAGAGTAATTAAGGTAAAGACTCCATGACCTATTACGTCTCTACATCTCAGAAGGTGATGTAGTTGATTAGATGTGAAGTAAGGTGTGGAGAAGATGCTTGGGGATGCAACTGCTGCAGACACTGCAGCTGGAATGCGAAAATAATCTATGTAAATAACTCTATTAGCATACTGCTGTCAATTCTCCCACCTACTTTTCCAGTTTTATTGCCTATTATTCTATTTAATCGTTAAATTTTTGGATTGTCTGCCATGCTGCATGCTCCCCCAGCCTGTTATATCATCTCTTTAAAACTCACCTCTGCTGAGATGCTCAGAATAGCTGAGCTGGATGCTCAGATGTAAAGAAGCATCTCCCCATCTCTTTTCCCAGACTGAATGGTAATTCAACAGGTTTTCATGGTGTATGGAAGATGCCTGGAATTGCATGGTCCCAGTCAGATCAGCATCCCTAGAAATACAGAAAAAGAGCAGGAACACCAGCTGAAGACATAAGTGGCTTCCCCAACTCATTCTTGAAAACTGCCTCACAGATGGGGAAGGAACTTGTATCTTTTGTCTCAGTTATTTGGTGTAACTGCATACTCCTCCTTCCTAACATCCCTCACAAAAACATGCTGACATCAATTAACCATTTCATTGCATTCATCCTTTGCCTTTGCTTTTATGGCAATGGAAATTTTGCTGCCCCAACAGCTCTCAGGGATTGTTGTTAAAGCCCAAAAAGATCATGAAATTTATATTTTAAGGGTTAAAATCAGAGGAAAGAGAACAAAATGAATAGAACATACAAATTAACATGTCAGAAATTGTATCTTATACCTGCAGAATGGAAGGATGTTACTGACTGCATTGGTAGGAGACCTCCAAAGCCTGATGGTCAGGCTGGGATATGGAGGATGGCATATACAGACAATAACTCATTTGCAGGACAGGATTTACCATGAGGAATACTTGCCAAGGGGCTGACATTTCCAGGAGGAATGCCTTGTACCAATGGCATGGTTGCATTTGCTTTGGTTGGGCTCTGCGGTGGACCAGAAGGATCAGAGTTCAGAGGTGCTGCCTTCGCTTCAGGGCATGGAGATGAGTGTAATTGCAGAAACAAATGCTTACAGCCATCCTGCTTTCAAAATTTTTTCTGAGTGCAACCCCACACAATGGTCCTTTAGGGAAAGTCTCCCCAAATTAGAGTCCTTTGCACTCACACCTCCTTTTATTTTTTATTATTTTGGAGAAGGGATCCATGTTGTTCAATGATGTTCTCACGTTGGAGTGGACTGAAGCAGAGCAGAGTCAATCTGCTGACATCACCTCAGTTGTAAGCAGAGCTCCCTCTCACCCCTCCCTTGCTTCCTCCATCCTGCACAGGGATGCCCATGGCTGTGAGCTGTGCTGCCCTCTGACATCAGCTCCCCCAGTGCACACATGTATATATTGCACAGCTTCCTTTCATTTGCTTCTCATTCCTGCAAAAAGGGGTTCCCTTGACATCTTTGCTTCAAGTACAGTGTCTACATTTAAAAGGAGTACTTTCCTATTCTTTCTCCTGGGAATGTTTTTATTACCCGCTATTATGTCTCTGTATCACTTGCTAGTAAAATAATAGTGAAGTGTTCAGAGCAGCTGAACCATACAGCATTTTTCTCTCCCCTACTGCAAAAGTGCTATCTGATTCCCACTAAAACAAGATTTAAAGATGACAGCTGTCTTCCATGTAGTGACATTCACTATGAAGAAGAGAAATGTGGACTGATTTCTTTAACTTGATCCTGTACATGCTCATTACTGCAGTAATCCAAACATTCTCTGTTTGCTGAATAAGGAAATATCTAGTTTGAAAAGAGCTATTTGGCTTAGTACAGGTTTGCTGGATCCAGCTCTTATAGGGTCTGCACAAAACCTTTGTTTATTTTTCTCTGCTGAAATTGTTCAAATGGCTTCTCATTATCATTGGGTGGGACTGAAAAGAAGCACTGATGTCAGTTTTGTGACACGTCCTGTTATTTAAGTAATTCACAGTCTAGTCTGGGACACGTTTGACCTTCCTAAATAATTGGCTGTGTAGTTGTTTTTTTTTTTGTTGTTGTTGTTGATAGGTTTTCTTTTTTCTTTTCCCCTTTAGCATGAATAAATGAAGAATGAACAAACTAACTACTATTGGCAAGGAAAGAACTTCTAGTAAACAAAGCCCTGTTACAAGTTTCCATGAGCTGTTGTATATATCACTCTGTGTTTATCCCTTCAAAATCATATAACAGTCTATTCAAACCTATCTGCAGAGCTCTTTGAAAATCCTTCCTGGGAAGGGGCTTTCTAAATTCAAAGGGCCTCAGACTCTATTAGAGGGATCTGTGCTTCAAAGCCCACAACAGACCCCAATTGTCTCAACCTTCTGCTGATCTTCAGGTCTCTGAGAAGCCATAGTGTACTTAATGAAATGGCTCATTAATTTACATGCTAAGGACAAGATTAAGCACTTGGTGAGAGGCCTAGCAGCTTGTTTGGGTGCTGACCATGTACTTGCAAGAAAGAAGCTACCATGGGTGATGGTTCCATCAGCGTTCCTTGCCACACATGCTCCCAAGGCCCTCAGAGATGAATGAGGAAGGAAAACATGAAGGTTTTCAAAGTGGTAAGCCTTGAGTGAGAGTGTACCCTTCACTCTCACGGCTGAGGAATGTGAGGTATAACAGCAATTTCAGTTTCCCCATTCTCCCATGGTTGTTCATACATACTATGCACGGGTCTAACATAGAGTTTGCAGTATTGTGTCAGTTTGTGTAGATAAAACATTGCAAATTGTTTCCTTGCACTATATATGAAAGGTTCCAGAGGGTGACTGCTGCATCCAAACATACTTCACAGCTGACATTTGTCTCTGAATAAGGAGAGCTCAATGAAAAGGCTAAATGTTCACAAGGAACCTCTTTACTGAGGGGTTAATGAGGACTTGAAAGGACTTGCACTCTGGCCTTAGCTGTGTATGTTTGTCTTTTCTTTACTTTCATCTCTCCTCCCTAAATCCTGGTCTTTTCATTCTTTTTTTTTGCTGCCTTTAATTTGTGTCTCTGTATTAAACCAATCAGCCTTCATTCCTTTCTTTACTTCTTCCTTTCTTTTTCTCTTTCTTCTCTCTCTTTTCTTCCTTTGCACTGTTTTGGGTTCCTGACTTTGACAGATAGTTAAAAACAGAAACCACAGAAGTGTCTATTGCTTGAACCCACTCATGGCCTCTCTTGCTAACACACAATGATTATTAGTGATAACATTACACAGTAAACGGTGTAATTGACTCAGAAGGAAAATTCTGGTTTTGTTTGAAGAGGTAAAGGTATAACTTTACATGGTTTAACTCAAGCTTTTTTTTTTTTTTTTTTATCTGCAACACATGTCTAGATGAAATATAGTGTTTGCCTTTTTAAAAGCATTTTCTTTCCTCCTATAAAAGTGGTAAGCTCAGAAAGACTTACTATGTCTCATACTAAAGAGAAAGATTGCACATTGTTATCCAAAGAGCACTATGCAACCAAATAACAATTAATTTGATGTTACTGAATGTACACTGCCTGCTATGCTCAGTAATGAATAGTATAAAAAAAATGAGCCTGTTAGAATACTATTTTTTCCTACTTTTACACACACACACACAAAACAGCTAAAAAACTCATGCAGGTGAAGTGAGACCATTCTAACATGCAGGAAAGAGGTTTGTAAAAAGGCTTTGAATTAAAAATCCAACTCTGAAGCATAGATCGAGTTTATAAATACAATGCCTCAGCTCACTGATCCTAACATCTATAATTGAATCTAGCTTCTGTAAAGCTAATCCCTGATCCCAAAGCTCTTGAATTATCTACCAATCCCTATTTTATAAAGGCAAAATTTCTCCTTCTTTATCCTAAAAAGTGAACATCAAAAGTAACTGTGAAATATCTGGGAAATAATAAATTATTGTTTCATCACATAAAATGTTTTATAGGGCAGCGTGGTTAATAAGACATAGACCTAACATAGGTTTGTAGATTAGTAGGTGAGTTAACTCATCAGATTGAATGGTCTGGATTTCCAGTATAGATCACTTAACCTAGTTTCCATAGTTCCTTATACTGTTTTACTTTCTACAGGCGATACTTATACCATACATTTATCAATGTGAAATAATATTCACAGGCCATGCTAGTCAATCTTGTGTAGTTTTAAACTATAAAAGAATTTTCTGGCATATTTCTGGCCCCTGTCAGCAGTTTCTCAGATTTTTCCCAGGCATGGTTCAGATATTAGCACACAGTGGGAGTCATTCCCAGTAGACAGGCACCCTGTTTGAGCACCAGTAGGTTAGTCTGAAGTGTAGCATTTCATCATGGGGTGAGAAAGAATCTTTATGCCAAAGAAAGAGATTCATCAACAATGTGCCTTTGAAACATTTAATGATTTTTAGTGTATGCTGAAATGTAGGAACATAGACACTTTGATTATCAAGACTTGCATTCCTGCAGAGATGTCCTCCAAAATTTTGGGCTTGTAGAACTTTCCTACCTCCTAATATCTTAATGCCCAGATGTTCTGGGATGTGATAATACACACACACACACACCAGACAAGAAAAGCATGTACGTTTGCAACTAGTTTGTTGTCCATCAGAATTGGACAGACTCTGGAGTTGCTGTGCATGATGGCATTATCATCATAAAGAAATTAGTAAACATGCCTAAATAAATCCCGAAGTTAACCAATTTATTTTGTTTAACCAGTGCATTTAAATTAAATACACTTTTATTTACATACCTTTAATCTAAAGGCATTTTGTACTAATCCTGCAGAATTTTTCAAAGCATTTTTGCTTGGTCACCTATCTACCCTCTGCTTTGATTCGATTAAGCCTTGAAAAGCTCTGTTTGAGAACAAGTTGATCTCATCCAAGATCTGGAAAACACCGGTGGAAGAGGCACCAACATGATGAAGGTAATGCTGTATCTTCTGTTTAAAGTCCACTTCAGTGGTCTTCAAACACTTGTCCTCACTATGAGAGTCCTTTTTGCCAGTCTCTGGATATGGTTGACACTGTCTTGGCAATCACATCTTTTAAGCCTAGTAACTTTACTGCCTTAAGGACATGTCATTTTGCTGCAACTGGCCTGTTATCTGATTGTGGTTGTCCTAGCTTTTTGTACTGGTAGAAGAGAATTCCCTGCAAACCTGTGCTGAAAGATTCTAATAACAAACTCTAATGGCAGCTGTAGTAAATAAAACACTGATGTGACCCAAGTAATCAATGAAAGGACAAAGGTGATCATTATTTTCCCTAGTATTATATATCTGTAGTGCAGAAATCTGTTCTGAGATAGTCGCAATCAATCAATCAATCAATCAATCTTTATAGACTTGTGCATAAATTAGTTCTTCTGATCTATTTGTTGGTTTTATTTTCCTTTATTTCTTTTTTTCTAAAACTCTTCCAAACTCCATCTCTACCTAGACCATGTTTTCAGTGCTATGCAAGGAAAACATGTTTCAGAGATTTACAGAAGGATAAAATATGGAAAACATATGTCCATTCATTTTATATTTCTAACATCTTTATGTGTTTTTTAAATCCTTCATACATGACAAAAAGTATTGGTAATCTGCACAAATGCAGATGAAAATTAAGTTACTGCGAAGTCTGCATTATACATGTGCATACACATATCTCTGTATATCCAAGATTACTAAAGTAATCTCAGAGCATGTGCTTTGAGCATTGTGTATGAAAATTCTTACGAGAACGCCAGGTGCACAAAGGTTTATGACTGAGCACAGATACTGAATTTTTACATGTCTGCCTATACACTTGCGTTTGTAAAATCTTGCTCCAATCATATATACTCCCGTTTTCCAGTGAAAGAATAGTCAGTGTATCAGGTGGCATTTTTTAATACTTTTTAATACTTGAAAAATAATTTGTTCACTTTCACAAACTCTTTCACAATTGCTCATTGAGCAATTGCTTGGAAAGGAAAAGCATACATAGGATGAGCTCTGTCAAACCACAGAGCTAGAGAATCTAGGTAAATCCAATAATATGGATAGATCTCGAGTAAAAAGCAAATGTCTACAGAAAAATAGCAACGCTTGACAGAGTGATAGGACAGGGAATGCCTTAAGGGACAGTGTTTGAGACAGCTCAATTTCTGGTGATCTTGACTATACATTAAAGAAAAAAAAATATGTATTTTAATGCATTTTGACGATCTGTTAGTTTGGGTCTTGCAAATCACATTTAAAGCAGAAATTTTAAAAGAAATTGTTTATCTTGCCTTGGGTTTTTGTTTGCTTGTTTGTTTTGAGGGAGAATGTTTTGGTTTGATTTGGGATTTTTTCTTTCTTGCTAAGTTAAGGCCTGCTTTACAGAGATACACCAAGAAAAATGGAGTCATTGTTAGCTGATTTCATACCTATGCAGTCCGGCTTAGAAGTCCTGCCACCAACGACGTGTGCCATATGAACAAAATCTGGGATTAATTAAGTGAGAGTGAACTCCTAACCCATTTGAACTGTCATGCTGAAGGTCTGGCACAAAGGATCCGGGAGTTTACAAAGACTAATCACCATTGCAGAGTCCTGTGGGCTACTCTTCACACAAGTGCCTCTGTAGTAAAATGACGCTTCAAAGTGATTGTTACACACTGAGAATCACAAAGACAGAGACAAGGGGATGTTCATTGGACATTGACTTTCTTTTGTTCAAATACAAGCCTCTGCTTTCTTTATAAAAGAATAAAATAATCTTAGCTTTAATGTCATCTATCTAATCACAGCTTCATAGTCACTGATGTCCAGAGAGAATATAAGCTAGACAGGACAGATAGCTACTCCTTGTTCAGGAAAATTAACCATTCCTTTATTAAGATCCCAGTTAATATCGTTTCATACACCACCACATATCAGTATCTGGGGCTACTTTTTCCATGCAGCATACATGTTGCTGTCTGGTTATTATAATGTCAAAATTTACGAATGTTTCTCAGTTAGGTCACTTAGACATCTCAGCAATACAGTGAGCTCAATACAATCACCAAAACAAGATTTCCTGTAGTTCCAGAACTCAAGCAGTTGCAAAATGATCTTGGGTACAGATCCTGAGCTATGAAGCAAAGTTCACGCTGCAAGTTCTACTTCACATTATAGGGTCCGTGCATGGTCTACAACTTCTATCAGGATTCTGAGGACTTGTTTTGGGTGATGTAATAATTTGTTTTGTGATCTAATAATTCCAGGTTTGCTGGTGTTATATGTGTCATATGTGTCATATGTTATATGGTGTGTCATATGTTGTGAAACAATGCAATTTTCAAAGGAATTTTTTAGTTATGTTTTATGAGATGTTGGGAAGTCATGCATACCAAGGCAAAAATAAAATAATGTTTACAATAACTTTACTGAGATAGTGAAGTCAAACTCTTAGAAATATAGTTAACTAATGTTTCAGAGAAGAGAGATAATTATAACATCCTGGAAGGATTTGTTCAAAGGGCTTCTGTTTTTTCTGCCACATTTTATGATAGCACTGCACGTTCTGAATGAAACTACCCTACTTTCATCTCCTACTTCCATTCAGATTGTTGTTTTGTTATTATTTTTTTTTCATTAGTTCTGTTACAGGCACATATAAGGCTTCTCGTCCTTCTCATCAAGATCTGAATCCCATTTTATTTGTTGTATGTGTGTGTGAAGAGAGTTAATATGCCAAAGAGTTTGCTGCAAGAAATCTTGATAGAGATCTACCGAACAACACATTAAGACAAATGTAAAGAGAAAGGGGCACCAGAATTTAGACCACTTAGAATGTCTTCAGAAGTGAGAATTCATCAGAAGATGGCATTACATCAATCAGAAAACACCCCGTGGTTGTGTATTTGTTTCAAAAGCTTTTTTTTTTTTTTTCCCAGAAGAAATTGCAGGTTTTGTGAAGGGAGAAGGTCCTTACTGAAAGGTTTTCAGTATCCAAGGATGTTGAAAAGAGTAGGCTTTTTCATATATGTATCATACAGAAATAATCCCTGTATCATGTGTTCCACAGAATTCAGACAGGAAAAAGACAAGCAAAAAGAAAACCTTCAAGTGCTAAAACAGTTCATCCTGTTTTCAGCAATGCAACCAAGCGCAAATGTTTAGACAACAGCAGAGCTGGAAAGATCAAAGGGAAAGCAAGAGCAGAACTGAAAACAACAGGCCTCTTGCTTTCACATCCTACACTTGGTTTTGTGGCTAGACATCTCTGGTCAGCCCTGGCTGTGCCAGTTGAGGACATAGTCATAGCCAGCCCACTTCCATCATTTTGCAACTATGCCCTTAGGCAAGGTTGCTCCTTTCCTTAGATCCTCTGTCTCAGACAGACAACAAGCTAAAAACAGTCCTTTTTATTTAAAATAAGCTCTTTAAGAAAGGATTTATTGTTGATGTTCATTAGTAGAGTGTTGATATTCACAAGTGTATCTTCATGGCCATACAGGACAAGGAGGAACCACACAGAGACTGAGGCTCAACACACAGGAGAGCCAATGGCTACCAGCAATGGGATAGAGAGCATTGGTGTATCAGATTTAAGTAGCGAGATTTTAGTAGTAGACAGCTGCAGGTGTAACCCCTATGAGGAGTTAGAAGCTGCTCCAAAAAGGACCTGTCACTAGCCAGAGCTGATCCAAAGCTGGTTGTGACTCTGGAGAAGAGATTTAAGAAAGAGAAAAACTGCTGCACAGCAGCAGCTGGCAGAAAGCAGTGAAATACTATGAGCAAGACAGCCCTAAAGGCATCAAGGCCAGTGCAGAAGAGTAGGAGTTGCTTCAGGAGCAGAGCAGAATCTCCCAGAAGAGGCCCAAGGTGGAGTAGGCTGTCCTCAGCAGCCCATGGGCATTACACAGAGCAGATTTCCACACACAGCCATGGAGGAGCCCATGGTGCTGCGGTCATTGAGGCCTGGAGGAGGCATAGTCCAAGGAGGACCCCTTCAGGAGCAGTGCCAGGTTGGAGCTGCAGCCTGTGGGAAGGAGCCTGCAGTAGAGCAGGAGGGCTGAGGGAGCTGCTCCCCAAGGGTACCTGTGCTGGAGTACTTCCTAAAGGATGGATCTCATGGTACAGATCCATGTTGCAGCAGGGCTTGGAAGCGATGAAGTCACTGGGAAGCCCGTGTGGGGTCGGTTCAGGAAGGACGGCATCCTATGGGAGGGAACCCACATGAAGCAGCAGAGGCAAAACGTAATGGACTTAGCACAGCCAACATTCCCCATCCCCTTGCACCATACAGGGGAAGGAGGTAGAAGAGGGTGCTTTTCCTTTGCCTATGATGGTGATTGGAGACTGAATAGTGTGTTGGCTGTTCAAACAAGTCTGCCCATGGGGGTGTGAGACATTCACTGAGGAGACACAAGATGTCCCATCAGCTTATTCAGGGTGCTGGCAGTCCCCAGCAGGATGAGAGATAAAACCAGATCAGGTGGCTTCCTGGATTGGCAAAGACATGTACAAGGTGTGTGCCTGTATGAAGCTTCATCATAACAGTTTCCTGAAAGGTAAAATTCTCAGTCTCCAAAGACATGCTTGCTGTCATTGCTCACACAGTCTTCTGCTTTGCACTTTTAATAGGCCTTTTTCCTCTGTTGCCAATAATTGAGTGGTTTATCAGAAGCAATGAGGAATGTGGGACTCAGATTGTTGGCCAAATAGACTTTTGCCTCATGTTTTATGTTTTAATGACAAATTCATCATGTGGGACACTTTGGGTTCCAGATAGTTAATACTCCTAGAAAAAACAGACTGAGGTGATTGAGAAGGTATCGGGCTACACGCAGCAATCCTCAGTACAACGGCTGACGGCGGTATTTATTTTCATTTGATAAACAGCAAGAGCAGGGCCTGCCCCAGACTTCTCTCACTCCATTCAGAAGGCAATGTTTATGAACAGCTGCAGGGAGTTACTCACAAGAGGCTTACACAGGGAGGGGGAAAAAAGGCCATTCCTCTGGGCCCACCCAGCCACTGGATTTTTCAGCTGAAGGGCAGTGTCAGTTTCATCCCAGCCGGACGGTGAAAACTGAGCCCAAACAACTGTTGGGAATCACAAAAACTGGAGAGACAGAAAACACGGTGATAAATGCAACAGCAAGTCATACCCTCAGAGCTGCCCAACACGCCTCTGTCAAGGAGATAATGGTGGGTTTGGGGCCAACATGAGTAAAAAAGAAAAGGTCACTCACAGACATAAGAAAGATATTTGGGAAACTGTTTAAAGGGTTTCTTAGTACATCAATATCTCTACATGTTTCACTGGAGATGCAGATTATTTGGACAAATGATTCCATGCATTTCCCCTTTTGTGGTGCTAGTGAAAGGATAAAAACTTCTCCTAAAATAGGAATTTCTGCTTTTTTAAACTCAATGATTTATTTCAATGACTTACTGGTATACAGCTTTAGAGTTTCTTAGATACACTTTGGCGTCATACCATTGCTGGTATGCTGGTGGGATTTGGAAAGGGAAAAGGAGGGATTTTTCTCAGTCTCATACTGAAAACTGAGGTAAAGCCTAGATTATTTTCAACCTGTTGAAGACATAAAGTACTAGTATGGAAATGGAGCAACACCTCTCTCCATCAGATACTGCAGTGTATGCTGTGATGAAGATGCAATTTAATAAATTCTCTCTTATCTAACATTTATCAGAGATTTTAGCAGAAATGCTGGCCCTTTTTTAGCAGAGATTTTAGAAAAAATTGTATATCACCTACTTACACAATTATGCACCGTACGTCTTTGGTAATTTATGAATATTTTTCACATATAGTTCAAACCAGTTTCTCTTGTTTTCTAGGGAAGTTCAAATGTCTTGTCCATCAGTACTGTGAAATTGGAATTCAACTGTTGAGACTAAATATATGTTCCACAACAAATATTTAATTTATGGTTTCTTATTAAATGCAGGAAATTTTTTACTTAAGAATTTATGTTGGTTCGATTTTCATCTTCATCAAAGCTACCAAACAATCAGGAAAATATTTTTTTTGTCTTATACTTATTTCTTTGAGAAGTAACATAAATATGACAACTATGTAAAATATTAATAGTTTCTGTTCTTTATGTGTAGCCTGCACACACAAACAACACAACTTTCAAATGCTTTGCATATATTGTGGCTTAACCCTGGCAGACAGCTCAGCATCTCACAGCTACTCACTAACTCTCCCTGTGGGGCATAGGGGAGAGAATCAGAAAGGTAAAAGTGAAAGAACTCATGGGTTGAGATAAAAGAGAGTTTACTAGGTAAACTTGTGTGTACAAGCAGAGCAAAGCAAAGAATTCATTTGCACTGCAAAGAATTTTCATTAGCAGGCAGATGTTCAGCCACTTCCAGGAAAGCAGAACTCATCACATGCTATGATTTCTTGGGAAGACAAA
Source organism: Perdix hodgsoniae (assembly GCA_035772895.1). Taxonomy (NCBI): domain Eukaryota; kingdom Metazoa; phylum Chordata; class Aves; order Galliformes; family Phasianidae; genus Perdix; species Perdix hodgsoniae. Next base: position 3,280,255 of record JAPSGF010000032.1, read on the forward strand.
TGACATCACTCCAAATATCTCCACTTCCTCCTTGCTTTTGTTGCCAAGTATGACGTCATGGCACAGAATATATCCTGGCTATGTCCCTGTCCAGCCCCTGGTGCATCCCCAGCCCACCCAGCAGTGGGACAGCACATGAAGCTGAAGTCCTTGAGGCTGTGTAGGCACAGCAACACACATGGCATCATACAATCCTCTGTGAGGAAAATATATCCCAGTCAGAACCATGAGAGAATATCAATGTAAGTGCAATTACCATTACTTTGTTTCAGTGTTAAAATTGTCTTGATAATTGCACATAACACATTTTACCACCGGAGTCAAGAAGAACACTAACGAGACTTAGAACATCTGTGAAATAATTGATTTTAAATCTGTTTTATCTCTTATAATAAACTCAAATCTGTGGTGCACTTGTAGGTGTTCAATTCTTCTTCTGCTGAGTAAGTTATACCATCATGTGCCAAAAGCAAAGACAGGATAAAAAGATAGAAAATGTTCTCATAACCATGCAATAAATGTAAGCTGGTATGTCAGCTCCATCTTACTGGTGCTGGTTCAGTGACTCTGGCAAGAAAAGTAATGAATATTAAGGAAGGTCTAAGAACACTCATATTTGGTGTTCACTTTGACTCCAATCATGGGAGAAGACACAATGACAGAACATCACAAAGAGGACTCTCCATAGTGTTTCTGTTACTGATTTATCTTGTCTGGTACTCGGTCTCTAGGGATGGTAAGTCTCTGAGACTTTAGAGACTTCAGAAGACTTGAAACATTAACTTGAAAAACATTGCTGAGAGCAATTAGGAGCATTTTTTTTCTTTTCTAGAATGAAAAGGAAACAAAAAAAAGGAGAAACAGGCTTACAGGATTCTATATAAAAATAGACGAAACCAAAAAATAGTAGTCTCTATATGATAGTTTTTATAGTAGGTTTTTTTAAGTAATATCACTATTAAGCCATTGGTGTGAACAAAGCTCTGAGATTGTCACTCTGCTGTCATGCCTGGTTAGTAAAGCTAAATTTTTTTCAGGCTCTTGAACACAGTAACTTTAAGTATGTCCATATATGTTTTGCCAAGGCATCTCATGAAGAAATACCTGGCAGCACCACTTCAGTATCACTCAGTACCCTTCAAGCAGCTGTGTTTCTACTTCTCAAGATAACTCTTCTTTAAATATATATGTATATTTCAAAACTGTGAGAAAATGCTTATGAGTAAATCCAAGAGTAAGTTCCCAAAGAAAACCAGAATCCTACACTCTCACATAAATCTCTCCTTGGTATTTAAGGTTGCAATGTTCTTCATATAGATACTGCATGTTTTTATCATGCCCTTGGATGAATTAAGTAGGTCTACTAGTGGTAAGGCCAGTTTTGAACAGAGCTGGTGGCATATTCTTCATCTGTCTAAAGCAACTTCCTCCAGTAATATGATGAATCTCATGTAAGGTGTAAATGAATTGTAAATAAGCTTTTCCCTAGGGATGCATACCCTATCATGAGTCCAGAGTTTCTAGCTGGCAGAAGTGAGAGACATACATCACAAGGAAGAACAGCTTTCAAGTTTCTTTACAAATTGCCCCATGAATGAGTTTAAGGTTTAAGAATTGTGTAGAGATGCAGACACATCCTTCTTACCCATTCTGGCCTATATTTTTCCTATCGCTTTCTGCTGTGTCATTCATAATAGCTATAAACACAGAGTGGGCTATCACCACCTGCCTTCACTATTTGTGGCTGTTTCATTGGCATCTTACTGGAAGTTGGCTGACAGCCTTTTGGCCACAGATGTTGTTCTTACCAGACAGGTGTGCTTAAGCACTGGGACCCTGAAAGCTTTGGGCCATATACTTCAGATGCCAAATTTGCAAGAGTATGACCTATGTGGAAGGCAGACTGGTCTTGAGGCAGTGTGGATGTACCATGGTTCTGTCAAGGGTGAACTGGTAAACAGAAGCTCCATGTAAAATGACGGACTTTGGCTGCATGCCCCTGACGCCCAAGAAACCCTGTGGGGAAATGACCTAAGTGTGCCCTGGCCCTCCACCCCTTTGCCTTGGTTTCCAGAAGGAGGAACACAAGTGTTCAAGAAAGATGGAAACAACCAGACACTTGCCAAGGCCTTACTCAGATAGCCAGGGGCAAGAGACTGGGGACAAGCTGGTAGGGCTTAGCTGAAACACAGCCAGCACTCACCTGCTTCTAATGTGCAGAAAGGCCAGTTTTGCCATTCCTCACTGCCCAACGCGGATCAAAACCAGCAGCTTAGGTCACTCTTAAAACATTGATTTACTTCACTGGCAGTAATCTGTGCTGCGAAGCAAGGAGTTACCACTTGTACCCAAAGCACCATTAATTACACAGATTCAGAAAAACAGGACAATGTGGGTATGGCCTCTTTAGCTTCATTATGAGCTGCATGTTAGGGAGGCACATAGTTCCTTCCAGCTACCAGAAGTTTTCAATGATTCAAATTGTATATGATTTTGCTGGTGAGAAAGAAAGGTAGGATATTACTCTGATTTCCAATTTGTGAAACCTGCTAAAAAGAACTGATTGGTTAGGTCAATCACCCAGTATACAAGGGAGATGAAAAAGAGGGAAAGGATGATTTCTCAGTCTGTGCATGAGAGCTTCAGGATAGTTATGGTAGAAGAAGGCAGTTGTCTAATGTTTATGTGTTTTATGTATTTCCCTTAAATATTCTGACTGAAATTTCCAGAGTTGTGTTAAGACGTTGGCCCACCATCCCTGTTAAACCTTACAAACTTAATATCCAAATCTCCTAGGCAGATGTGAAAACTTTGGCCAAAGTATAAAATCTGTAATTCAATTTATTTTACTGTATTTTCCAATAAGTGGGCGAAAACTCAAAATTAAACTTCCCATGGTATTTTTTTGCCTGTGGGCTTGAGCTAGACAGCTGTTTGCCCTACCACTGCTATGGACTCACATGTGTTTTCCAGTGTAGATGTTGGCATGTGTATTCAGTACGACCAAAAAGGCAAAATGCAGACTCTGAACAGCCCACTTGCTTGAATCTGATCTCACAATGGCCTGTTTTCTTTCAAAATATGCCCTTTAAGAATGTTATTATGCTTGCTATAAAGTAAATTAACTTTACTTCCTCACCACTGCAGCCCACAGCTGGCAAAGGCAGCAGGCAAACACAATTAGCAAGTGCAGTCAACAACAGACGGAAGCCAAATAAACTTTATTTTAAATAGCCCTTTACTAATGACAATAAGGAACATTAGGCACCTCAGATATCTATTTCTATTTCAGTACAGGAGGAAGAATATCCAAGATACTATCATATGTAGACCAATTAAGACTCCAACTCATGGTGTCATGGAAAACGAAAAAGAAACCACACTACCTGTTCAGGACAGACAATCACATTTGCAGTTTCCTGATTTTCATGGGAGACTGGAGGTGAAAAGGCTAATAAGAAGAGGGTCAGGATGGATATTTATGACTCACATCTTTTTTTTTCTTCTTTTTTTTTTTTAGTTGTCCTAATATATTTTTTAAATCACACACACAAAAAAGTAATGAACTGCTGGATATCCACAATATTCAGCAAGTGAAGTGAGTTTTCAGCCTTCTGGAAATCCATTCTAATCAAAATTATGTAGCTCACTGAAAAGCTATGTAACTGTCTAAAATCTTTGAATAAATTTGAATATGTCACTTCATACGTATCTGATTTGGGGTGACTTGAATACTCTGTTGCAGAGTCTCATGGGCCTACTGTGTTGATTCCTGTACTGTGGTCCTTCCTATATCTCTTTAGCTTTAGAAGGATGTACAACCCAAAATATATTAATTTTTTATCATACTCACTCATCACTCATGGAATAATTTTGTTGGAGTGTCCCAGAGTAAGAGATCTTGAAGTTCACAGTTGTTAAGAGATGTAGAAAATGCATGCTGTTCTAAGCACTTTTTCTAACTGTGATGGCTAAAAGCATTCATTACTGCATTAGAACATAATCAAAAGACTTTAGGAGCTGATGTCTCTGTTACAAATGAATTCACAGTTTCAGTCAACAGTTTCAGATCAGTAACTTGTATTTGAGGTAAGGATAACTTCCAGGAAAGCCCAGACTCTTAAGTGCAGTGGAGGAGATTCTTCAGACCAATAACATAGTAAAAAATGGGAAAGTCTAGAGCAGCCTCCCACAAAAGAGGGATATTTCCAGGTACTGTGGCAATGCCAGGAAGACTTAAAGGTAAAGAAGATTGAAGTCAGTGAAACTGTCTGAACATATAATGTCTGAAAATATTGCCTGAGACATCTCTTCTGATTATTTTCCCTTTGTTTTTGGCCGACTGTTCACAAAGATATTGCTCTGGGATATAAACAGCTAAGACTGATATTGAAGGGGAAAAGGGAATGTCTCCAAGGTAGATTTTAAAGCTGCCTGATAGACAAAGGTCTTTTGATTTATACACTATGAAATGCCACTGAATTAACCTAATTAATTAATTAAGATCTAAAAAATAATCCTACCACTGTATTTGATGTCATCCTCTTAGTTCTCATAGAGAAGTACTGTTTTCCTATGTGTTTAATATAATGGGTTATACGTCTGAAACAGAGGGCAGAAAAAGGTCCTCCCTGACACCATGTATGATATAATTGGTTTTCTTCATGTGTTGCTCTTGCCAACAAATTTTATCCCTTAGACAAAAGAGTTAAGTTTTTCCCCAGTAACCTTTCAAGAACTAATGAGTTTTCTCAGATATGCTGTGCTATGCTTCAAAGTCACTTTCTCATGTCAAATTACTTCTGGACTGTAACTTCTTTGCCTTCAGCAACAATACACTTCCCACATGAATTGTTCATATCTGTTAGTTTATAATCAGACTGTTTGTAATATTTATACATTTTCCTTAACGTCAGAACTCTAACTGGTGCATCAGTACATCTGTAATGTTTGGGAGTGCCCTGAATGCATCAAAATTGTCAACACCAGCCCTCTGTAGTTCTAGACTGACGATTTCCACATGGACTGGAAAGAAATACAGTCACAGATTTAATACTTTAAAGTTTGGGAGGTTACCAAGTTGTCCAGATGTATTTCTCTTGCTGCTAGAATCCCATGTTCCTTTGCATGAATGCAGGATTCCCCCCTAAACGTAATTACAAGTGTTTGTGTTCAGTAATGTCAGGAGGAAATAAGGAAATAATGCCTAGAAAAGCTAAGGGCAATCAGCCCTTCATTCCAGACTCCTCACATACGGTGCAGGGAGGGACTTCTTTATGACTGCATCGAGAGTCTTACCATACTCAATAGATATCAAAAGATGAAAATTATCTTCAGATCTTCCTTTGGTTTCTTGTTCTGTGACCAACCATATCTATCCATTGAGACCAAGTCTAAGTGAATAAATGGTTCCCACACTGGTTAAGATATGTGTTTGCTTTATTCTCTGCCTTTTGATATCTTCTTTTCTAAACTTTTCTTTACAATACCCTTGTCTCAAGCATTATTCAGAATTAGAGTGATTTATTAATTGGAATGCAGAAGGGGTCACAGTCACAGACGAGGATCTTAGTGTGCTACATGCTCAAAGAGAACAAAGAGAAACTCCTTTCCCCAGAGAATTTTTAGCCTTTAGCTTGAGAAAGAACAGATAGAGTCACAAGCAAGTGCAGAGAATCATTGGGGATAATATGACTGCATTTGCAGCAGTAAATTGTACAGGACCAGGTGCTGGCTTTAATGCAAGGTGCCTGGTGTGGCTGGTGTAGCTGTGGCTGTGTTTTTAAGCACACTTCTGGAACAAGGAGGGCATACTCCCTGAACCAAATGGAAATGTCCCTGATCTGCACTAATATTTAAACACTTTAAACACTTAAAACACTTTTGGGAGATGACTCCAACCAACACTGTCATGGACAGTTCTAACATTCAGACATTAGTGACTACTGACCTCCTGTGTTTAGAGCATTCTTTGGTACAGCTTTATTTACTGGCATAGGTAGAGTCACAGGCCACTCTGATGGGGTTTGATCAAAATGAGGCAGCTGCCTATGCAATGACCTAAAATAAAAGTAACTATATAGTGTGTCCAGATCATCTTAACAAAAATGCAATCTCAGTAAATAAGCTCACTGCTTGCATAAGCTAGATGAACAAAATTGCTGACCTTCTTACTCTTTTTTTTTTTTTCTCCAGAAAAATTTCTAAAACAAGCATAACAAAGGATTTTAGAAGGGTTAAGCTTTTCTGCATAAATCACTCTCTAATGAATTGAGAGTTAGCAAGTGATTTTTCCAGGGCAAGTTATTTCTCTGAACAACTTACTTTTCTGCCTCCAAAACAGATGGTAGTGTTCAATGTCTAAAATAGATTAGTGAAAGAAATGGACAGCTTACGTTTCATTCGGTACTGCATTTTATTGAGTCTTTTCTGCACACACACGCACACACTAATCCCAAAATAACGAAGGTGTGTACATACGTGATTAAGCCACAAAAGCAATCAAATACATATTTCAACGATCTATTAGTGTACTGTAGTGTAAACCATTTATGCTTTTGTCTAAAGGAAAATCCCACAATAATTATATTTCTGTTCAGTGCATCATTACACTATCTGTCCTGTAGTTACAGTGATGGATTGTGTGGTGAAGTTGCACAATAATTCTAGAAATAGAAAGAAAGAAGGGAAAAGGAAAAGGAAAAGGAAAAGGAAAAGGAAAAGGAAAAGGAAA
>JAPSGF010000032.1:3299290-3319324 GCA_035772895.1 Perdix hodgsoniae
AAGAAAAGAAAAGAAAAGAAAAGAAAAGAAAAGAAAAGAAAAGAAAAGAAAAGAAAAGAAAAGAAAAGAAAAGAAAAGAAAAGAAAAGAAAAGAAAAGAAAAGAAAAGAAAAGAAAAGAAAAGAAAAGAAAAGAAAAGAAAAGAAAAGAAAAGAAAAAAAAGAAGAAAAGAAAAAGCAGCACCATTGATTGAGAAAAATTCAGCAGAGTTTTAGAAGTTCTTGAAATCATAGTATCATAGAATCGTTACATTTGGAAAGACCTCTAAGATCATCTAGTCCAACCATGAACCACCCCCACCCTCCCCATTAACCCACATCCCTCAGTGCTACAGCTATATGTTTCTTGAACACCTTCAAGGGATGATGGCTCTGCCACCTCCATGAGAAGCCTGTTCCAATACCTCGCTACTCATCCTGGTAAGAAATTGTTCCTAATGTCCAACCTGAACCTCCTCTGATGCAACTTAAGGCCATCACCTCTGTTCTATTGCTGTTACATGGGAGAAAAAGTCAATCCCCACCATACTACAGCTTCCCTTCAGGTACGTGTAGAGAGAAATTTAAACATAAATAATATTATTATTATTATTCCAAAAATAAAAAGGACTTTGCGTCATATTGGAGAGGGAAGGCTGCAGAGACTCCACCTTGCATTTGGCAGGCAGGGAGATCACCAAAAGATGCTTCAGGCTCCTGTGACCCATCCCAACACAGGTGGGAAGCCCATGGTGACAGAGGTTTCTGGACCAAAACAGCTCAAGGAGCCCTGGAGAAATGACTCACTTGTAAGGGGTGGGGACATAGTTGGAAAGCAGAGTCCACAGGGAGGATGCTTATCCAGCTCTGGATGAGAGCTGCAAAAAAGCCTGGGAGTTTTTATAGCCTGAGCAGGCTGCTGCTTCTTTTTTAATGTGGGAGGGAATGAAAAGGGGAGGAGAATGGAGGGAGGGATTTGTTTTGGTTTTTGTTTGGGTAACAAAATCAGGACGGACTGTGTCGTTGAGTTAACTAGCACTGCAATATCATGTCAGCCCATTTTGCTGACATAAAGCTATGGGCTGCATGCTGCAAGGCAAAGCATATGCTGTGTTTTTTTGTTACATGTCCAGTACAGAGCTGTTTTGGCAAAAGCTCCGGTGTTTCTGCTGGGAAAAAAATGTGCTCTTACTGACAGCTTATTTCACTCAGCCTGAGGAGATGTTAAAGGAGAAAGATTACTACCTTATAAAAGACCAATTCTGCCACAGCCATTCATACCAGAGCACTTTTCCTGAGTTTTTCATCCTTCCCACAAATTACTCCTTGGTAATCGTTTCAAAACCTATATTTATCTGACATTGAATTGTTTTCCCTTTTTCACTGCAGTTGTAAGTGGTACCATACAGATTTTTTTTCATTCTGGTTGAAAAGGATTTCAGATCATCCTGCATTTTTTGAGAAATGAGGACAAATAAAATGCTTAACTTCCGATCCTTTTAAATATTTGAACATTTCCCTGGGTTCACTTAAAAAATAAAATAGAATTGGAGTAAATGTCAATTAAATGGAGGGCATTGTGGCTAAATTTAATTATTTTCACTTTCTCTAAGCCCAGCTCCTCTAGTGACTCAAAAGATATTGCCATCTTTTTTTTTAATTTATATTTCAACTTCATTTAAAAATTAGTTGTTAACTGATTTTAGGCAAAATTTATTTCAAGAAACAATACTACTTCTGGAGTGGAAACTATGCTACTCTTACTCTTAAATTTTTTTAATGTCTGTTTTTCCAAGTCAAAGAGAACAGGTATTAAGTTCAGTAAAATTATGAAAGAAGTTCACATGAATGCTCTGAGAGTGAAAACAGCATGGCTTTTTGCATAAATTAATGTAAAATAAAACTTTGCCAAATCTCCTATCAACTGTAAAGATATGGCTGGTTTCTTTAATGATTGCCTTTTTTGCCTTTTTGAAGGAACAACTTGATATTAAGAGGAGGAAATATATTTCTGAAGAGCTTTGGGAAAATATTCACTGGGGCATAAGAAACAAAAAATAATAAATTGAATCTACTTTGGAATTACTGCACCTAAGGAAGAAAAAGTGTGAGTAAATGAGAGGTTAGGACACAAGGGAAGGTATAGCATAAATGCATCTTTCATTTTAAACGTGTCCACACGCTCCCTCTGGTTGTGTTGCAGGGGTAACGTGGCCATGCCCATATTAGACTCACTGGTCTGGACAGTGGTGGCTGTCTCTTCATTGTGGTTCAGTGCTCAGCATTTACTACATTGTTTTAATGTAAGATTCATCTTATCTGTGTGTCTCCACTCTACCGCCATCTCTGTCAATGCGTTGACTTTATTTCTATAGGAAATGTAAAATCTCCAGAAGAAATTTGGTACTCACTAACACCTGCTATTTCCCTCTATTTGTCCTCCCATTCCTGCTTTTCACCCCCATCCCCATTTTTCTCCAGAGCCACATCCCATAGCAATACCTGGAGGATATGGTATTCCAGCATGATGCCAAACATGAAATAAGATGCGTGACAAACAGCAATGACAAAGTTGATCTGGGACTGTGCATGGAAGGACTGTTTGCAGCACACGACTCAGAGCTGGGTTACTGTGATGAATTCATTTAAGCCATAGCATCTAAAGAGCCCCAGCAAAACAGCAGCCTATTTTCTCCCCTAAATGATGCCATTTCTGTAGTCAGTAAATGTAGAAAGCTGAGTTCAATATACGTGTTTACTGTTTTGGAACAGGCTTAACTTTGGAACAGGATGAATGTGTTGGTTTTCTGAGTGTCCCATGACCCCCTGCTCCCCATTTGGTGCTGTGAGGGCTGCCAAGCAGTCTGTCCCAGCTCCTGTCCCTAGGTGATGGACCCTGCAGGTCTCTGAGTTGGTATTTGGCTGTGCATGGCTTTGTATCTGGCTGAGAAAATATGACATTTGCAGTTGCACTGCTCTCAGCCCTGACTGTGTCCTGTCCTTTGAGTGTCTCCCAGCACCGCCTGTTTCTTTGACTATCCCACCTGGTTCCCATGTCTCCGGCTGGTGGTGGTGGCAGGTCAGGCCTTCCATGAAGAAGTGTGACTTTTCTTCAGGTTCCCCTCGCTATGCTGGGTATAGTGAATATCCCAAATGTCCCAGAGTTCCTTAGAGTACCAGCAAAACCACAGAGCTGTGCAGACAAATCAACCTATGCCATCTGAAATACAGCATTCTGCCACATCCCCGTCCTTTGTCAGAGCCAGTGTAGAAGCATAGCAAGAGTCACATCACACTCTGTGTGGAAATCCACATATATTCTGATTAACTTCAGCCTGAGTTCTCCAATTTCCAAAACACTGCATCCGGTGGAGCACAGATCCCATATACAAATGAAGAAAAACTACAGCCTTTGAGATTCAGCTTTCCAGCATTTGGGTTCAACTTCATTTACTTATAGAACTCAATCCTTTTAGCCTTCAACTTCATCTACTTATAGAATTTAATCCTGTTAGCCAACATAATGGATACTGATAGATAGAACTGATCTTCAGGAGCATCCTCATTCCTGTACTTTTACTTTAAGTGACACCATCATGGGAATGTTCCTGAATGATGAGCTTTGTTCCAAATGCATTCCTGGCCAGCAATTTCCTCCCTTTACCAAGCCTCAAAAAATGCAAGAGGTAAAGACCTATCTCTGTAACTGACATTTGTTGTAATAGGGTGACTAAATAGAGCTATATGACAGAAATAATGAATCAGAAAAGTAAGTGTATAACAGTCAGAAAAGAAAGTGTATTTTCAGTAAATGTAATCTTGTAAGACATCCTCTTATTTTGTGTGAAGTCTTTAAATTTCTTTTACTTCCTGTACTGTACTTCTATATATAATTTTTTAAATGACAAAAGGACAGACAAATGACAGTAGCTCCACTGCTCCACTTATAAAGCCATATTCCCTGCACAGAAAAGGAGTGCATCCATATTTGCAGAGTACTATAAGGAGAATGTACCTGATTTATAACTCTATAGCTGGCCTGATGGCTGCACTTCACCATTGTATGAAATAAGCATTTACATCCGTGGTTTCTGTGCCTCAGCACTGTAATTCTCTTCCTATCAAGGGATGGAGCAGGAGGTAATCACCCTACAGGGGGTATCTGTCGGATCAGAACAAAGTGATAGCATTTTCTCTCTGTGACAGAAGGAGTTGGGTCTGCAAGAGATTAGAGACTGCTTCTAATTCTCCTGAGAGTGAATTTCCTCTGGTTTCTGTTTCTTCTCCTGCGAACGCTTATGAACATTGTCCTTTTGGGTGACACAACAACATCCTGGCAAAAAGTATTTATTGGGGTGTCATGGCCATGAATGAGCCATGTGTCTCTTACTCTCTTCGTACAACTCCTTACATGAAGTTATTTGGCCTCCAGTTGGCCAGATTTGTTTATTTCAGGGTCTGCAACACCATGAATAGCAGTGGGGCTCTTACTTGCACGGAAAGAATGTGAGGATTGGGCTTCCCATTTTGAGGACACACTTGGTTTCAGAAAGCTGCACTCCTAGGCAAGCCTTGGCCTTGTTGCTGCTGACCACCTGGCCATGTTTCACATCAGGGAGAAACTGAGGGTAGTAATGATTATACAGTGCACACAGGAGAGTCAATAATAGTGCCAAAATGCAACAAACAATGGAGTATTGAGACAGGGTTTGTTTTTGTAAGATTATACTCAATTCAGTCATTCTATGACTACATATATTCTTCTGTTTATTTATGTAATAAGCTGCCCTTGTAAGACTCCAGCAGATAAAAAAATGAAGAGCCTTTCCAGATGTGTGAAAAAGGCAGTTACTTGGAGAAGATTTTATACACTGTGTTGCTGCAAGAGATTTTAACTCACCAATCATAATCAAGAATATTTGGACTTTCCTTACTAAACCACAAAAACCTTAATGGGAAAATTCATTAAGCATATAAAGTTATAGCAGTATAAATATTTGACTAAAACCATTTTTGAGATGGCTCTTGGGAACCTGTATTTCTGTAAATTGTAATGGCTATGGTGAATATATTCATCTTCTCTTTTTTTCTCTTCTGCCATTAAGGGCCAAAAATGCTTCAAGTTTCAACTGTGAGGCTAACTAGCTTTGTGAAGTTTTGTTCTATACCTTGCCCTAAAAACACAATTTTCATCCTATTATATCGAGTAGCAAAAGCTATGTTAATGTCTGATGAAAAAATGTTTAAAATTGGACTGAGAAAGCTACATAATAGCAGAGCCAGAGAGGCCACCTGGTAGATCTGTGTTTTATGACCTGTGCTTTTAGCAGCACAAGTGTGAGTATATTATAGTTCATATTTGAAAGGAAAAGAAAATCTTTTACACGTCTTTCCTAAAATGTGCAGTCATATTAAATCTCCTCAAATTAACCCCTATGAAACTGGCCATGGCAGGGGGCATTATTACAAAGAAAAGCCATATGACCCCCAACATCATTTTAATTTACTTTGGAGCTTTTTTTTTTTTTTCTATACTGATATCTTCACAACAATAACAGAACTGCTATGTTAATTGTGGACCTTTTTATTTTCATTTTTTTTTCTGCAGAGAGAGAGGAACAAGACTTTTAGACTATTCAAGGTTTGAAATGTTGGTCTTCACCTGGACAAGGAAGCTCACAAGAGAAAAAATTAACTTGGATTCTATATTTAGTCATGTTTTAGAGGTGTATATACATTTAAAATAAGGACGTGAGCCTATGATTCAGTGAACTGCGAAGGTAGGGAATGGGTTATTTCACTCATTCAGGATGGCACTCCAACTCCCCCAGGAGGAGAAGGACTGGTGATTTCTCTGGCCTGTCTTTGAGAAGTTTGCCTGTCATACATCTTCCCCTATCTTACAGTCCTTCAGCTTTGAAAGAGATCATCACAATTTCCAGAACAAAATTTCACAGCTATCTCTGGTAAAACAGAAAAAGCCCTTTTGATCTCTTACCAGAACAAAGTGAACCCCCTTCACATGGCTTTGGGGAATTGCACTCCGCCTTGAAGCTGAGTAGCGCTTGTAGGCTCTGAACCTCACCTCACACAACTGTTTAATGTAGGATGCACAACATAAGAAAGAGCTTTTCTGATGCAACCCAATTGGTTTCTTTCTCTGCCCCCTTTGAAGTGATGTCACTGTTTTTGAATTTACGTGGTTAAACCTGAGTAGTCTTAAATAGTGTTTTCATGTGCCAGGAAATTGTGGATTTAGTGAAAGTTCACAACAAACCAAAGCAATCCATGAAGCTCTGTATTTTATGTCTTTATTAACAAGTTTAATAAAATTTTAAATTTAATTACTTGTATAATCAAACAAAGGCTCCATAGACTCTCGGTATATTGCAAAATTTTAGGGGCCACAGATATTGCAGAAGGGAGTATGCCTTTTCCATAAGCCTTCAAGGGATTTAATTACAGTCACATTTCAAAAGTTATTTTAACTGGAAGCCATCGTATGAGTTTGCCTTAAGATATAGTACCTGGCTATGGTGTGCTTTTGTGGGAATAACGAAGGATATATTCTTCACACAACCACCATACAATTTATATTCCCTCCCTTATAGTAGATCTTAAGCACAACACGCAATAAAGTGCTGTTACTGGCCAAATAGTGACTGTCAGTATAGCACCCAGTGCTGTTCCCCATAAACTGTGCTGTTCAATTCAGCATTAAGACACACTTGTAGCATTCTCTTTGCAGGCTGTGCTTTGTGCTATTGCTAAACGCTTCTTCATTCTGCTGGAGATAGTGCTACATAAGTAGTCTGCCGATTTGATGCGTGCTAAATCATATGCATAAGAAATATGTCATTATCTTACTCAATTTGGGATTAAGGTATGGAAATGTACAGTTTTTCGCATTGTAACATGAAGTTGTCTGCACCTGTACCAAAACTTCTTTGGAAGAAACCAGTAAGTAGAAAAGAGTTAGAAAAATGCTGAGGATAACACTTTTTTTTTTTTTTTTTTAAATGCGTCATAATATAGAATTATATCAGTAATAACATTCTTGGCTTGGGCAGAAGAGATATATCCAAGGTATAATGTAAATCTGTAAGGACAGTTATGTCATTTGTTTGCATTGCAGTGAACACAAATTTAAATCAAAGCTTTGGAACATCCTGTCATGCAACAGGAATAAAGCCTGGTTTGCCACCCAGTAGCACAGTACTCAACCCAGCAAATGCTCATCCCTCTCTCTGCAGTTTCAGCCTCTGCCAAAGTGTACATGCTTATTCCAACAGAAGGATTTCCTGTGAGATTTTGGCTATCACCTATTGGTGATCATGAGAGACATGGAGACAGCAAGCAGAGCCTTTTTCAGGCCAACACACTGAGGGGTGAGGGACTCCTCCAAGCATAAACAAAGCTGACACAGAGTGCTATGTGTGTAAATAGAAATGATCCCACTGATGTACCCTCCCACATGTCTGTGGCTGGCTTGTACTGCACAGTATGTAGCAATACCAGTAACAGGAGCTGACCTGACAGCAATACTCAGTTTCTGTATAATGAAAAATTATTCTCTACATGAATATCTTCAGCTGACTTAGTGGACAGCTGTTGGGAAAACAAACTGGAAAGCAACATAATGGATCAAAATGAGAAACCCCTTGATAGAATACGAGAGTCATTTCAGGACATCTGTGTGTTTCTTCACCACAGGCTGAAACAGGAGAGATGTTTTGTCAGTGCAAAACATCCTTGAAATAAAGAGATCATAAGAAAATTAAAGAAATAAAAACTGGAAAGAAGGGGAAAAGCAGGTATTTCAAGGATGCCCTTTGCAATTCCAGTTTCAAAAAGGTACAGTTGGGAGCAGTGTTTTTGCTTTAAATTTCATTGGTCTGTTTTTCTTTTTTAATGCAGTTTGCTCTTCAACATTATGATTCTAGAATGTTTGTATGGGGTTTTCACTCAAGGAAAACTGCATCAGTCAGTGCTTCCTGCACCAGGATAAAATCCAAGATATAGTTTGTTAACGAAATCACAGTAAAGCAAAGAAGACAACTACCCCATCTGAGTTATGGTGATTGGAGAGCAGAGGAGGTGAACCTGGAATGGCAGAGACATTGGAGAGACATTTACTGGGACTGTAAACAGCACAGAGTGACATATTCCTCTGTACCATGTCCTCATTCAAGTCAAGGAAGACAGAGGTAGGGTACTTGCACTGCAAAGCAGCTCTAATAGAGAAACTCGTGGCTGATTTTGTGAAATCCACCCTGACTGTCCACAGAAGACTTTCTATAATGAGATGTCTGTGCTTATCACTGCTCTGTTGGTGCTCATCCTTGACCTTGGGGCAGCACAGGGTGGAGGTGGTGGGGACTACAGGATGGAATTTTGCGATGAACTTCAGCCTGCCAGAATATCAGAGAAGGCTCCCTGGATAGCAGGCAGTTTGCTTCAATACCTTGAATTTAAAGCAGTTAAACTCTGTCTTAACTGGCTTTGGTTTGCTAAGTAGGTGGTCTGAGCAGGAACTGCAGCTCCCAGGGAGAAATACAGGTGGCTGACGGCTGAGCGTGGCCTGTGGCCCCATAAATGGCAGCAGGATGCTGCCTTGTTGGGAGCTCAGAAACTCTTTCTTCCCTCCAAGCTCATGTTTCTATTGCTCCCTGTCCCCAGCATGCCGAACAGCCTTAAATCCTTTCTCTGCTTGATTACTAGCTTTCACAAGTGATTTTTTCATTTTTCTTTATTTTTGCTGGATTTTGCAGTGCTGAAATTTCACCAGGGCTGCAGCAATTTCAAATTTTGGCACATTTTGTGTCAGGACAACTGTACGAGTCGATTTATTACAAACATGTGTAATGAATTCAGTTAAAACAAACAGTCTGTTATTTTGTTAAGTCAAAATAATCACACTCCAGACTTACTTTAAGCAAACATCATTTACAAGCGGTATTTTTTAATAGTAAATCTGTTCTAGTGGTGGGCCTGAGATCAAAAGGTGGGCAAAGCCCTAATGTTGGCTAAATGAAACAAAACTTATCAGAAAAGGGGAATCATAATGTTCGCAAGCTTGTCTCAATCTTTACCCTCTCATTTCTTTTCTTTTTTTCCGTATTTAAGACAAAACTAAACATATATATATGTGATAGCTTATCTCTATATAATATATACTAATATTACAAAATAATGAGAAGTCCAGAAGGTGCATTGAGTCCCACAGTCACCTTGGAGCTTTTCTGTACCCCACACAGTCTTAGCTCATGCTGGCTGGAACTATTGTCTTCATGAAAGAATTCTTAATTTTCACTTGCTGTCCACACTTGTTTTCCTTCAAAAGAAATCACTGCGTAGCTTTGTAGCTGTCTAGAAGCCGAGACAGGTGTTTCAAAATGAATGCCTCAGGGTGAATGATGCCACACATCTGGTTTATGAGTGCTACACTTGGTGTGATGCCTGCAGCAAGTTTCCACCATTGGAGCAGCTGACACTCATGTGATGAGACAGACCATTACCTTTCAATGTCACACACTTCAAGACATTCAAGGTTGAAGCTATCCTCGCCTTTATCGGGTGCAGCAGAAAGATTTATTTCTTTTTCACCACGTTTAACCAGTACAGTTGACTTGCCAAAATGACAGAAAAAGGTTTCTACAGTGCTTCATCCTCAGATTAGCACAAGACAGCATTATTGGAAAGGTCTGGCAGAGTTTTTAGACTGTAGACACTGCTGGTCTGAGCTTTTGTTGGCCATAGAAACCTCAGAGGTACCAAGTAACAGTGGTCTTCCCCTGGGAGCTTTTTGTAATGTTTGTGCTTAGGGAGTATGTAGCATTTAATGCCATTAAATCTTGTTTGGAGGCACAAATTAGCTATTTCTGAAGACTTCTAATGCCAGATGATGGACAGCTTCAGAGACTCGGGAGCAATGCCCCCACAGTCTGGATGAAACAGCAGGCGAGAGTTCAGTTCCAGCAACACAACTTCTGTTCAGTCATCCAGCAGTAAAGCTGAAGATGAAAGTTAAACTATTGCACTGTCCTTGTTTTTTGTGTTCTCTTGTACCTTTTGCTACAGACTTCTGTCTCCAGCATCAAAGTCCTCCAATCTTGCTGCTTCAGGATCTCAGTTCCTCCCTTGGTCCCTGGACATCAATGTGATTGTAAGACACAGCAGAGAACTGAAAACTCCTCCCTCTGTTCATCTGTTTTCTTGAGGAGCTCATGGTGGGGAGCACTCATTTGTAGTGTGGGGGTGAGGAGGAGAGGGATGGATAACACTGACCAGTTGGTGGTGATAATCCACGCGGTCACCAACAAAGTATCCAGCTGTCCTGGGCTCCTAATTTTTTCCATGCTTGAATCAGCTCCTTTCTTACATAGTTCTTTCTTTCATCATGATCTTGCCTGAAATGTCAAAGAAGATTTTCCTACACACCAAGCTCTCACTGATTCTGATCAGGATTACACTTGCACAAGGAACACGATGTCTCAACACAGGGCTGCGACAGAGGAGTAACTAAACCTTTCTGCACTTCCACAGCTCTTCAGCACACAAGGGCAGGTTCCCAGTAGGTGCTAATCAGTTCCACCAAAGCCTGTGGCAGAATGTCATTCCATCCCAGCTGTGAATCTAATCCCCATTTTGCATTCCTATCTACTGCTGTGTGAAGCATCAGCTGAAAACGATGCTACATAGTATTTTGAAAGGCATCTTCTACACGGTGTGGAAGGCAGCTCTCAGTAATTCTTTGCTTGACAGTTGTTTCATATATTTCAGCTCTGGTTTCATATCTATATTTAGATACAAAGAAGGGATTCCTGACATTTTGTCTGCATTTTCATCCATGCCTGTATTCCCACTTCATCTCGCATTTCCTCACTTACAGCAACGCCCGCTATGACAGGATAGAGCCATGCACAAAAAGCCCTTTCATGGCTACTTCACACTGATATCTATTTTTGAGACAAAATCTTGAACCGAAGCAGCATGACTCTCCAATTCACTTTTCATCCTTGTCAGCAAGTGGATTGACAGGGTTGGGAAAGAGACTGACACAATGTCACCTCCAGTTAAAATGTTCCACCAGGACATAAATTCAGAGTGAAGGGAGCAAAAAATCCAGTTCAGTCAAAATCTAAACTATATGTAATGTACAACGCACTGGATAAGGACAGCTACCATCTCCTAGCTTGTTGCTTGAGAAGCAGCTTCTGTACTGAAGACAACTGAACTGTGTGCTCCTTAGAGCTATAAAGATTCTCTTTGCAATTGTTGCCTTATAATACCAAATTATATTTGCTGTTATTTTTTTTTCCTAGCAGATCTTTCTCCCAGAGCAGTCTGTTAGTGATCACCCTTATATTCGTTTTCTTTAAGTGCTTAGAAATTGAGGACTTTCCTTTCCTGCATCTGATTCATCAAAAGTGGGGCAAGACACAAGCTCACAAGCCTTTTCTGTTTGTTTCATGGCTTCTTCTGACTTTATGCAAATGCAAATATGACAGATTGACATTGGAAGCAAAAAATACACATAGTTATTAAGTACCTTGATACAGTGTCAAGAAAGTTGAGAATAGGAAATTTTTCAAATGAGGATTAGATTAAGCAATTTATTCTGAAGAAAACATGAAGACAACAGATGGTAAATGTCAATGCCAGAAAAATTTTGGAGAGGATTAAAGCTCTGTTCTTCAAGATTTTATCTAATGTTTCTTCATGATTAGTAAGAAAACTAGGATTTAGGTGGTACTACAGCTATTTTATGGAACACTGATGATACTAATCATCAGATATCATCGTTGTTGGCCTTGGTAAGAAAGCATCTTGGACTAGCCAGGCTTCCAGGCATATTGTGAAAATCTTACCTTATTGATACCTCTGCCTCCTCTGAATCTTTTCCAGTAGTGTTAGCCCAAATGGTCCTCCCAGAGTAAGGACACTACTCAGAATCCATTCCACTTCCAATTAGCTTTCATCAGCATCAGTTCTGGAAATCCTCTCTAAGCCCTTGTGTCACCGCTGCTACTGTCCCTGAGTTCAAAGAATGCTGATTGCAATGTGGCTGACTGCTTGGTTTTGCTGTTATGTACATATTACACCATTTCAAGCACAATTGCTGCCAGCAGGATTAAAACAGATGCTGAGAAATAGGTAGTGATCCTAAAACATTTGCTCAGTTGAATGTTTAATTATTAGAACTGTTATAATGTTTGACTAATTGAAGTAACAGTGACTCAAACTATTGAACAGAACTCATTTCTGTCCTACTGATGTCCACATAAAAGTAGCCATGCACAGAAGAAGGAACTTCTGCCATAGATCCATTCCTTTATCCTGGTGCACTCAGGTCACTGTATCTATAAAGCAGGTAACACCTCCTTATTTCAGTAGGAGACGGTGACAATAAATGAATAAGAAATGAGAAAAGCACCCTAGAGCCGCACATAAATAGCCTAACCTTATCACACCAATTAGTTTGAAAGACTTTCCCATGTGCCAAAGGCAAAAAAGCGAATCCTTGCACAATTGCACATCAGAGATGTATCCACCAGCGTCAGTTGCTCTGTACAGTAATATCAAAGTCATTCCAAATTCCACGTCTAGCTGCTCCCAGGAGGCCAGGATATTAATTTCAGACGGCATATTTTTTGACAGCCCAGACTGGCACACCCACTGACCTCATGGGGAGGTCTGCACATACATCATGGGCAGAACATGGATTTAAGTAGTAAATTGTTGTTTATCTGCTTAATGTCTTATACCGTCAGTGGTGCTAAGTAAGAGGACATATTCCCCTTTCAGATCTGCATACTTTTTCCCACCTTCCTTCATTCTCTGTTCTCACCTATCTCTCTCCCCTTCCATTTCTTCCTCCCCGAGTATTTCCTTCCCTGTAATATCTCCCAGCTTCCATCAAAAAGTAAAGAAATAATTCATGTCTCCATTCTTGAGATAAGAGCTGTTTTTAGATCAAACTTGCAGAATCACAGAATTGCAGGTGTTGGAAGGGACCTCAAGAGATCATTGAGTCCAACCACTCTGCTAAAGCAGGTTCCCTGCAATACTTCACTCAATACTCTCTTGGAAAAAAATGGATTTCCAATAGATACAGTTTCCACACACACAGAGTCCCCTTACTGCTAACACTTTTTTTTCACCAGACAAATTTTATGCCATTTTAGTTAAAACTCCGTGATTTTAGATGAAGGTCAGGTATTAAATTTGGTGCCTAATAAGATAATTGGATGCCAAATTAGTCTTTCAGATTGCATATAGACCCAGGAAAACAATCTTGCTGTGGCTAAGTTGACATAACATAGAATCATAGAATCATAGAATTGTTTTGGGCTGGAGAGAACCTTAGAGTCCATGCAGCCCCAACCCCCTGCTGTGGGCTGGTTGCCCCTCACCAGCTCAGGCTGCCCAGGGCACTATCCAACCTGGCCTTGAGTGCCTTCAAGGATTGGGCACCCACAGCTCCTCTGAGCAGCCTGTGCCAGTGCCTCACCACCCTCACAAAGCTGTCTTGCAGTGAAATGTTGGTGAAATTACCTGTTTTTTAAGTAGCTGCATGTTATTTTTCTTGTTAAAAGTTATTTAAGCAACATTAGTTCTTTTTTCACCCTTGACTTTAGAGGGTGGAAAGCCTAGGTTAAATGAGGGATGTTAACCCTTGAGGAGTACCAGAAAAGAAATGGAAGATGTCTAGTAGCTATATTTTATGGCCTCTGAGTATTTTAATAAAATAGACAGAAACAGTAACAGGAACATCAAAGTAAGTTACAGTAATATTTTATCAGAAGATGATAGAGAAGGAAAATAACACAGACTCTGACATTGATCCATGCAGTCCCAAGATGAAGTGAATTAAAAGTCACTCTTATAAAGCCCCAGGTATGAACTGCAGCCGTGGGAAAGCAAGAGCTCTGGGGACAGGTTTAGCAGGCACCTTTGTCTGTAACTTCTTGGAGCTGTTCTGGGGCAGGAGGAGTCAGACCAGAGAACTGCTGGGCCATATGCAATACTGGCCTCCTTTCACTGGCTGAGAGCCACACCTCCAGAGCTCAGTCGAGTACCTCGATGTGTGACTTGATGTTCAGTTAAAACCCAGTTTGATTCCCTTTGTCTTTTTTAAGGCTGAATTCTGGCAGAAGATGAGGAAAGCTAATAGTGTCTTCTGTCTCTCATATGGACCTGAAAACGCTTTTCTCCTCCAGGTGGGCCAACAGCAGCCATCCCAGAATCAGCACCTTCCTCCACAGAGGTTGGTAGAAAAATCACAGCTTGCCAGATGGGAAGCTAAATTACCCAGTGCCTTATCAGCCCTGGCAGCTGCAATAGTTCTCCATGGCAGACACAGGTCTCTGTGGGCAGGGCCTTACTTGTACCCATCATTCCTGGAAAGAACTCCTTCATGTTGCCCCTAAATCCCCCTACTTGGGAACCTTGCCATGTCAGGATAATTCACCTCTATGCAGTGCAAGTGGCATCCTCTTCTTAAAGAGCTGCTTTAAAAAAAGCACGCGTGGCTCTAAATTAATGTGAGAAAGCACCTTGTAGCCTAAATTACAAATACAGCACAAGGAATGACAGAAATGGTAAGGTCTGGAAGAGTCTTCGTGTACATTCGGCAAGTTGCAGGAGATCTGGGAAATGCCAAAGACAATAAAATGAAGTTAAGGTGCATCACTCTCCTGACTGCCGATCTGCCACAAAGGTACCCACACTCCTCTGCACTCCTGTAGCTCAGAAAGCTGCTGCAAGGGTTCTGAATGGTGGAGCTGGGTCTAATTTACCCAAGAAAACAAGAAATATTTTTAAAGAAACAGCCTCACAAACAAATACTTACTGATTCTTGGGCTAAATGTGTTTGTTTTCATATCAGCAGGTTAATAATGTAGGAAGAGAAACTTTAATCACAACCAGAACGAGTGGCTTTAATTGAGGACTAATTAATTCTAAAGTAGTGCAAGCTACATTTTCTCAGGTTGCTCATTACACGGAGTTTGTATGTGATTACTCACACACACACAAAGCATCCTGGGACACATTATTTCATTTTAGTGTATTTTAAAAATAGCTTCTAGCTGTTAAATTGCTCACAGACCTTTCGGAATCCTCCAGTATTTATATAGCTTTTGCCAATGTTTATATTAACAGCAGAGGTGCTAACAGATCAATAAGATAATTTTCCCTCAGGTCTACGTAGGAACATTCTGTACTTTCCCAAAGGAATCTAGAAGGTAATCAACAGTGTTTAACAAAAATGGATTCATTGTCAAATACATTGCCATTGAGCCAATCCTGTGGTTTCTTAGGTTATGACTTAGGAGATCTGTGTGTGCATGTCTCTCTCTCTCACTCACACATACTGACCAACTGCTTTGGACACTGTTGTAACAACTTTTTAGGACTGAACCATCCCAATTAATCTCAAAAAGGAAAATGCCTTAAGTGAGGTTTGTCCTCTGACCTGCACCTTGCCTGGGTGAAGGTTGCAGGCACCTCAGTACTAGAAGATGATTTGTTTCTTCCATAAACAAATGCAGAATCCCTCAGAGACATTCTACCTGCACAACAGGCAGCATACCAGTCATTTTCCTTTCACAGAACACTGGGCAAACCCAGTGTTTGTCCACTGCCTTGTCCTCCCTAACATTTGTATTCTATCGCAAAAGGTATAAAAACTGAGAAACTGTTTGGATGAATGGCTCCAGGGACAACCAGTGCACCTTGTCTCCATACTAGTGTAATACCCAGCAATTTTCATTTTAAGGAGGCTACTCATTAAGACTGAACAGCCTGACCTACCATATTGGCCAGGGTGTAACTGGGCAGGATCCCTTTGGGTCCTCGCCAGGATAGAGCATCAGAAGAGCGCAAACAGATACGTAATGAGTATCAGAGCAAATCTGTGTCTGACACTACGCCTAGGCTGGCATGTGCTAAAAAGAAATTACGCATGTTGGATAACAGCAAACAAGCAATAAGCTTGTGTCTATTGCATTCAGAAAGCATAAAGGCACCAAGAAAATTATAAGCCTTTCCAAATGTTTGTTAGAGACATGTAGCAATGATGGTGTAATTACACAGATTCTAGAGCCAGTGGGATATTTTATGAACATCTACCAAGTGCTGATCAGTGCAGATAGATTAAAATGGATTAAGTATATTTTATGTTCATGAGTTAAAAATTACTGCTCAGCAGCAATGGTTTTTTTCATTAAGAGAGTAGAAATTTGCATTTCTGAATATTTTTCTAAGGATTCATTTTCTTGAAGAAAAACCTAAATAACAAATTCATGTTTACACATTTGATTTGCTAGCTAATAAATTACTCTTATATTACAAGAAGAGATTTGTTTTGGAAAGTGATCTATTTGCATGATTTGTCCTCCAAAATTCTGCATGTTTGTCCAGATTTCAGGAGAAACATGAACTCAAATCTGGAATCCAGACAGGATTTTGTAGGTGCTTCAGCTGCCTTCATCTAACTTTACAAAGCTTACTTGCTTTAGTTGCTTCAGTGTTTTAGTGCCTACTTGCAAAGATACAGCATTCAATATACTGAATCAATGTCCTAAAGGACATATTTGTTTAAGTGAATTTATTGAAAGATGATGAACTTTACCTGCCTGCCGTAGCCAGCCATTTACAAGTTTAAACTGTCTCAACATGATACATAGCATATGTTTACTTCATATCTTCATCCCAGTTCTCAAAAGTCAAATATCCATGTAAATATACCTAGTCAAAAATAAAGCCATACAATGTGATGTTGATGTCAGAATATTTTTTTCAATAGCTGATATCACATGCCCTCTGGTCTATTTTTTCTATTTACATCTTTCTTTGTTTCATAATCCCAGGTCTATTTTCAGATTTTGTCCTTATAATATGCCTTGTTGGACAACTATAGCAACTATAATTACTTCTATCTATCAAGTTCATCTTCTCTTTCCTTATTGTGAGAAACATGCTCGGTATTTTTGAGTAACAGGCTCATTTTCTGACAGGAAATATGTATCATATTGAAAACCTCTACTTTCGTTGTCTTGTTTGTATCCCTCCAGGTATATTTCTAGTTTATTCTCTCTCATATTTTCTTTGTTTCTCTCAAAATTCATCCCATAGAATTGCAACATAAAACACAGGGTTGCTTTGTTTACCTACCAGAACACTGTTTTCAGCAAGTCTCTGCTAGCAATACTCTTATTCCTAGCAGAATCCTTTCACTCTTTCTGCTGGCATCTTCCTGCCAGTTGGGGAATCTCTTTGCCAACTGCTGTTGGTCTTCATTGAAAATGAAAGACAACACCAACATTCAGTGGATGCATTTTACTTCTGGGAAAAAACTAAGCAATGCGAACTCTCTAAGCAGGTTAAGCAGTCTCAGGAGCTAAGACAAAAGCATGCTAAGTGTCCAATCTAACTTGCACATGGCCTTAAACAACCCATGTCTTCCAGCCCTTTGTTCATTGAAATTTCCCATGTAGCAATTTTGGGGCAGGGAAAAGCAGCCTAATATTTTGTATACATAGAAGCTGTGAAGCTCTCTGTTCAGACAGACACATTTGAGGAACAAGTGACCCTTGTAACAGGATATGTGTGATCCGAAAAGGCAGTGCATCTACTTAGACAGATGACATTGCAGTCTTGCATATATTATCATAAAGATTGGTACAGGAATGGGTTTTACTGAGAATGCAAGTTATTCTGCAGAACAAAGGTGTGTCGAAGGTAATGGCACTTGAGCTATGGCTGCAGCATTCTAATGATGGGACATCAAAGTGAGTGCTGGAGTCACAAGCGCTGTTGTCTATGAACACAGGAACAGCCTGGACTGGGTCTATACTTCAGCTGCTGCATCTTCTATGTTGGGCATGCTAAATGCATTGCTGAAGCAAGTATGCAGACAGACAGCAGAGCAGATTTAAGCACTTACCTTTGGGACAAATTTCTCTCCTCTAAAGTTTTAAGTGCTTTAATTCTATACACTAGATAACACTGAATAAACAGTGTTTCATATTGTTAAAATAAATCCTAAATCCTTACAAATATTTGAAAATAGTTTTGATAAAAACGTTTGTATCACAATTTAACCATTGTTTGTAGCTGTATTCTGAGCCATTTTAGTATTCTTATCTTGGCACAAGGAGAAAAAGAAAATCTTCCAAGAGATTAAATGACTGTTGTGATCATACCCAGAAGGCCAGATAAGGACAATTCTGCCTCCATTTATTGTACTTCGAGAAGGGAGAACAAAACATTTTTGTTACCACCTTGGGTTTCTTCCAGGATATCAGCATCCTCAGAAATGACTAGTACGTGTCCTCCAATACACTGAGCTCAAGCTGGAGAAGTGGATAGTTTTGATGTAGATGCCTTTGTATGAATTAGTAGATGTAAGTGACATGGTTCAGTGTGGTTCCTTGCTGCTGCTGTTTGTGGGATATCTTCAGATTCTAAAACCTGCTTATACCAAGGTTTTCAAATGTAATTTGGCATGATCTCTGTAATGCTCCTTGAAGCAGCTGAAGCTGGAAGAGGGCAGAGCACCTGTTTTTTGAAAACTGGATGCTTTCAGGGTTATAATTTCTGAGTACTAGAAATCAGCAGTCATAAATGGACATCCTGACTTCTTTTCCACAGAAGGTAAGTTGACAATTTCATGCCTTTTTTTTTTTTTTTTCTCAACCAAGAAAATAAGAGTAGCCCATATCCTGATTATTTCAACTATCCACATTGCAAATGGGTTGAAAAGTAAAGTTCCTCTATAAAAGTATGAAAAGCCTTATCATTTATCAAAAAGATACAGTGTTCTGATGTTAGGTCTCCAAGTTGCACTGACAATGTTATTTATTTCAGACTATTTCATCCGTGGTCTCATTTCTTTGTTTAAAGGCTTTTCAAGTCCTTTGGAAACATGAATGGTAGTTCCATGGTGACAGAATGGAAAAAAAAAATAGAGCAAAAGTCCCTTTCCAGATTGTACCCAGTTTGTTTTTTTTTATCTATCTAGAGCTCAGAACAAAGAGAACAAAGAGAAAACAAAAGCATAATTGTTCCACTAATAAAGCACATCACTGATTTTTTAATGGTGGTCAGAGATCATGCTAATCAAGAGCTATTCCTATTGTCTCTTGCTCTTCCTATTCCTATTGTCTTCTTACGCATATGAAAAGAAGATTTTCCTCAGCAAGGTCAGCTTCCTAAAAGCTCTTCCTAAAAGCATTTCTGTGCTCAGACACAGCAATTCACAAATGAATTCATTATTAGCCCCAGGGTGGGAAAAATTAATTTATTCTAATTAATATGCAGCTTCCTCTGTTGCTGTGGCAATCTCAGATGCCTTATCACCCTCAGCAACATATGTAGACTTTGATTCATGTGAGTCCATGTGAGCTGTGGCCCACATTAATCGGAATCATTGCTGAACTAGCAGCCAGAAAGGCCCTATGACATTACGTTTCTGGGAACTCCAAGGAACACCCACTCATACTTGTTCAGTAGCGACGCATTTTATATTCTGCCTATTCAACACAGATGCGATCACACTGACAAAGATACTTAACTATTTCCCAACTACATCTGTCATGAGAAATCGCTGGTTTTGTGGACTCCTAAATTCACCTATGCCTTTTCTGCTTAAATTAAAAAAGAAAGCACATGTATTATTATTCCTTTGTTGCTCCTTAGACTTTCTTGTACAGGAAACAGATGTAAATTGAGAAGTTTCAGCTAGCAGAGAATTATGACATGTTATCTTTCTCCTCTCTTCCCTTTTTGGAGACAGAAGCTTCCAGATTCCCTGCTAGAAAGCTCAAATGCTCCAGGAAAAGGGAGTAGAAAAAAACCACCCTCCCCACCAAAAAAAAAAAAAAAAAAAAAAAAAGGAAGAAGGGAGGAAGGAAGAGAAAGAGAGAGAAAGGAAGGAAGAAAAAAGAATGAAGGAAATAAATAAATAAAGAAAAGAATGAAGAATGGAAGGAAGGGAGGACAGAAGGAGGAAAGGGAGGAAGGAAAAATAAAGGGAGGGAGGGATGGAGGGA
>JAPSGF010000032.1:3319724-3441976 GCA_035772895.1 Perdix hodgsoniae
GGGAGGGAGGGAGGGATAGTTTTTTTCCTATCTGTCACTGATTTACTGTTTAGACTCTCCAAGCAAAAATACAGAGGGAAATAATCACAAAATTCTTCCTCAAGACTTTTGTTTTCATAGTGCATCTCTTCTTCATATGGAGTTGACTTTTTCAATGAAACAACTTTTTGCACAGAAAGGTAGGTTTTTTTTTACGTATGAGTGCTACAGGAGAAAGGCAAGGAACTATTGAGGGATTAGACAAGTTCTCTTTCCACCCATGCACATGGTGATAGCATCAGAAGACCACTTGAACTTCAGCAACAATCCTACAAATATTTCTGCTGGTGCTTGGATTTGCCCAGGCAATACAGTCTGTCGAGAGTGGCTGGGGATTTCAGTAGTGACAGATGAAGATGACAGGGGCTCACAAACTTGAATCTTGCCTAAAAGCCTAAAAGAATGAACTCTTGGAAATCCCAGAAATAACTAAGTCAGAGCAGATATAGTCAGAGAGCAATGCAGTGCATTGCATCAGTTTTCAATTCATATTTTCTACTTGCACATTGGTATTGCCTAAGTATCCCAGTTTGGACTGAGACTGACACTGTCTTAACTGAGTACCAGATGCGCTTGGGTGTGAATCTTGCATGCATTCGCCTCCCTGTTCCTTTACTGTCATTACATCTTAATGCAGCTTCCTCTTGCCCATACACCCTAGTTACTAAAAAAACAAGCTGTGAAGAGACATAGTGTGTCACCACATCACACAGATGGACCTCAGAGGCGAAGTGCTCCTGGACCCCATGTTTAGATGTAGGCATGATGTCTAGCATTGTATGAAGACAGAGCACTAGGAAGTTTACAGCCCAAACAGCTTCTGGTCAAAAAAACAAGCCAGATAACTACATGTAACTGCAAAAGCCACTTCTTGAAAGCAGAGTTTGATAAAAGATCTGTGAATGTTTTCTCTGTTTCCTAATCCTAAATTGTTCATTTCCCTTACCATCATCCACAGCATCCATGTGCCAGTCAAATGCCTTCATAGCCTCTATGCTGCTCACTTATTCTTTCCCTCCTGTCACATCATCCACGGGGTAGGTGCAGCCATTTTCTAAAAGCATATTTTTAAATACAGTGTGACAATATAATAGTGTGCAAGATGGCCTTAAAAATAGGCCAGAAAAATGATTTAAATGTCCTTTGTCTAGAATCTTCCCACAAACTGAATTTTCAGCACTCAGAATATGTAACCTGCAGCGTCAAATATGTGCCAGAAAACATTTTCATCTAAGCATGGGCTGAGCAGAAGTTAAAGGGTGATGTATTCTTTATTTCCTTTGCATTGGGATTTGGGATATGTTACTACCGCTTGTGGTACAGCTACTGAACTACTCTCCAGGAACATTCAAGTTGTGTTCATCTTCCTTTCTTCTTGCTCTGCTGTTAAGAGTCCTCTGTCCTCCTAAAATGGAGAGGTCAGGCCAGACTCTTTCTGTGTTAATTCCTGCCATTAATGTGAACTGCACCACATTGCCTCATTGCTAGGGAGGCTGCAAGTAAATTCCCAAGCGGTTATTGGAAATTCTGACAGCTTACCTGATGCACAGTAATTAGTAAAGTTGCTGTGACTTGACCCCATGTCCGGACCTTCAGAGAAATTTTTGATTGGTATGCAGAAGCACTATAAGAGTTGAACCTAAGTTAATTATTTATCCACCCCTTTGCAAGAATGGAGTTGCCATGCCAATACTAAGATATACATTTTGCAATCTACAGATGTGGAGAAACAACTTCAACAGTACTTGCCTGAAAATCAGCCAGTGAGATTAGGCAACGTTTAGCTAGCTTGAGAAAAAGTCTTGTTCTCCTGCATGCTTCAGTTCACACACTTTTCAATGTTTTTTTATTCCTACCTTGTAAAGCAGTGTCAAAAATCATGTCACAATAGTTCTGCATTCAAAATTGCAAAGTCTGGCAAATCGTGTTTAAAATGATAGGTGAAGATTCTGGAAGGAGTTTGAGAATCCTGTTGTTTGATTAAGTTTTCAGAGGACTGGTAGAAAAACTGGTACAAAGTATTCAGATGTTATTTGCTTTGCCATTTGTTCACAGTGGTTACCTTGTAGATTATTTCTTTAGAGATGTGGCACAATTTTTTGGGATAAAGGTTTTCAAAAAAGGCAGATTTAGATTAGATGTAAGGAACAAATTCTTCACTCTAAGGATGTTAGGGCATTAGAACAGGATGTTTAGAGAACATGTTTAGATGTCCTGTCCTTGAAAATGTTCAAGGCTAAATTGGATGGGGCTTTTGGCAACTTGATCTAGTGGAAAATGTCCCTGCCCATTGCACTGGCTTTAAAACTAGATGATTATTAAGGTTCCTTCCAACCCACACCACTCCAATGATTCTGTGACATCCAGAAGTCTCTTCTAAATTATACCCTTTTTCAGTTCTGTGATGCTGTCTATTGACAGGACAGCTATAATACTGCTTTCTTAATTTAAAAGAAACAACCAACAACAAAAACCATTATAGGTAATATATATATGTATATATACCTTTCTATCTCACTGCCATGAAACAGTTCACTTGCAGATCCTAATACATTTTGCTTTCCCTGAACTATGCTATGACTCCACAGTCTGGGTGTTAGCCTATACCACTAATGGGATCCAGATTATTCTCACTGCTTCATGAAATGTGCCGTTAAACCCCATCAGTCTTACAGTCACATCCTTATAAGTGAATTAATCCATATTTTAATTTGTTTCAGGACTTTAATCTACCAGGGCCCAGGCCTAGCAAACCATTTTAGAGGCAGAATGCAAGAGCTTATTGTCAACAGTCTTCCTGTTTTCTCTCCAACATTTTTTCAGACGATGTCACTTTGAGTGGAAGAATTGTTTCTTGGCTTTGAATGGTCTGATT
This sequence comes from Perdix hodgsoniae, assembly GCA_035772895.1. NCBI lineage: Eukaryota > Metazoa > Chordata > Aves > Galliformes > Phasianidae > Perdix > Perdix hodgsoniae. The sequence continues at coordinate 3,322,639 of JAPSGF010000032.1, forward strand.
TTTTTGTTTGGTTTTATTTGTTTATTTGATTTCTTGAGGCAAGTCACAGTGAACAAATGAAATGTATGAGCTTAGCAAATATTCTTCTAGTGTAATTACATTGTTTGTCTCAAGCAATCACACATGGTTTTGACACTATCAGCTCCACGCTTGTCATGGTCTATATGAAATAGTCTGAATGTTATATTACTCCTGTGACAACTTAAGCTAATCAGGCAGAAAAAGTAAGGAAAAGGGCTTTTCTAATTAATATGTTAAATATTCATTTCCAGAATATGCTTCTATTTTTCATTATTTGAACAATTTTTATGTCACACTGTAACAGTGAGCTTTAAATCTTCCTTATTGATTGATAGTGATTTTCATAACTTCTCTAGCACTTCAAAATTACCTTGGGTATTTATAGTGCTCCAGACATCTTTGGATTAGGTTGTAATTCAAGACACAGCCATGAGACACATTAGATGCATTACTACAAATGTTTGTTGACACAGTGACATGTCTCTGAGTCAGTCTTCCTTCATTTCTTATTCATCTAGTGGGTGGGACAATAATTATTGCTAGCCTGTTCTGTGTCAGCCCTTATAGTAGGGTGTAGAGGGTGTAGCAACAGACGTCTCTTTCTGTTCCTTCGATCCGCCCAAAGAGAGCAGACAAGCATGCTATTTCTGTTTATTCTTCTATACCTACTCTAACATTTCAGCAACCTGTGGGAAATGGACAGCCTAACCCACCATGACCCAACTCTCTTACTCTCTTACTTCTTGATGTCTGTTCTTACTATTTGATGTGTGTTTATGACTTATAGGCTATCAGAAATGCCCCTCCCTTATCAAACGATAGTCAGGCACTGATTTAGAGTGGTAGATACATATATAAAATGCTTCAAATAATCTGACAACTGCATTACTCTATTGTATGCTTTCATGACATTTCCTCAGTGGGGTGTCAACACTGTATTTCACTTAAAAACCATTGAGACCAGTAACTTGCTGTTGCTTTCCTATTTGATCCTGTAACTGCCATTAGTTGCCATTCCTGCCATGGCAAGGGCAGGAGCAAAACATCATGCTAAATGTAAAGAGTATATAGACCTCACTATTGATTTGAGGAGAGGGTGATTCTTGGTGATCCTGATCAACAAACTGAGTGTTCCAAGGACTTCACTGAGCTGACTGCTAGACTTCCTTCACAGTGATCAAGCACTGCTTTGCTCTTCTTAAAAACATATGCAGATGAGTAGCTTCCCAGTGAGGGGAAGAGTCAGAAACTAAAAGCAAGGCTACCGGAAAAATTACAGTACTGCAAACCCAGGAGATGTGAAAACTATTGAGTCCCCTTAGGAGTATCCTCAAGGACACTGCTATGTCCCATCATTGCCATGTTCGTTTTATCTAATGCATGTGTGTTACTTACACATCACAAAGATCAGAGACAAAAAAGTGAGACAGAAATAAGAAAGAACAGTGATGCCAAAGAAGTACCCTTGGATGTGTCATCTCACTGCACACTGTTTCCATCTACTTTCAAAAACAGAGAACTGTGTATATCTTGGCTTTCGTAAGGTAAATTCGAAGATTTGCAAAGAAATCCAGGCTATCAATAGGAGTAATATTCCCAGTTACTGAGCCTCCTAGAAACATTTGGCATCTGTAGGTATTAAAAATCTTGGAGACGGGACAGAAAATATCAGCCATGAACAAGAATACAATACATATTTCAGTGTGTTCAGCAGGTACATAAAACATTGCCATAAGGCTTGCAAGATATTTGGAGTAAGGTCAGAAAAGTTCAGGGGAAGATTTTGTTTCATGATGAAGTGCTCCCTGAAGATCTGGTATGTTTTTTCCTTTGTTCTGAAACTGGTTCCAGGTGTAGTTGTATTTCATATATTTTTCTTGCTTTCTTTATTATTTTCCTCATTTGGATATTCTGATCAAAACCAATAGAGCTCTTCCAGAGTATGTAGTAAATAAGAAATCTGATACTCAACAGGCAACTTTTAAATAGATGGCAGGGAGAGTAGGCTGTTCCTTTCTCTAGCTATGATGATGTTTAGTGATATTTGTAACCAGTTCCTCCAAAAGTCACCTGCCCCCTCAACAGAAATATTTACCACATAGAAAAAGATGACACAGTAGTATGATTTAAAATCCCAACACTCAGCCATTTATACTGATTTTCCTTATGAAAGACTAACCAAAGTGAGAATTAATACACAAGCATAGTGTTAACATATATGCATTAGTCAGTTACATAGTGGGCCTGACCCTGTGCATGAAGATAAAAACAAAGCCCCAGCTCTTCAAACAAGCATGGAAGAGTACATCAGATATATCCATGTGGTTATGTTGATCCCAGTGGTAATTACGCTTCTAGGAAGAATTTAGAATTCGGAACTATCTTACTGAGTTTTGGATGTCTATTTGTGAACTAGTTGTCAAGTCTCCCATTTTAGACAATGTAGGTCTACACAAAATCATCAATAACATTAAAAGGCCAATGGTAATTTTAGGATCAGTTCTACCTACCCAGCATAAATTATGCTGACTGTACTGATTAACTCCATTGGTTGCAAAGGGAATAGCTTTCTTCACTAAAGACATCCATAGTTTAGATGAATTTCCCCTCATTTTCTCTTTGTGCAACAATGTTTTCTCTGCAGGAACTGGCCAGTGTCTGGAACACTCATCTCTTTTCCTGAGCTAGAAAACATGGTTTACATTTATGACAAAGAAAAGCATTTATATAAATTATTACTCAAGATACAATCTTGGAAATATTTGCATATGAGTGCTATATATTGTATGGGCAAAACTACAAAGCTGCGGAAGGGTAGAGCTCAGCTAGTGGCAGAGCACTGTTTCTGCTTGGCTGAACAGACTAGTAATATCAAAGTTTGAAGTCAATGAAGTGGAGTTTTGCTGAGATATTTTAAAACCAGATAAGCCAGTTACCCGCAGGAAAGAACTGCTGAGTACAAAGTGGAGAGTACTCAACTGAACCCAAGTGTCAAACACACTGCTAATACTTTTTGTAGTGAACCTTCATGTTTGTGCTCAATGAGATTGAACAGTATCCAAATGCCACTCAATCTGAAAATGTGAAAATATAAATGTCAGTCACCTCATTGAGTAGATCTTGTATCAGCAGAAACTCATTTCTTTTCCTACTCTAGGACTGGGGGGAAGCAGACAGTGAAGTAAAGAGATATCTGACATTTAAGGATGAGAGCCACACAATTTTCTCTCTTCTAAAGTTGATAACCTCACCTCTCTTTATTCCCCTTGGGTGAATTTCCCTAGCTTCATCCACAAATCATCTGCAGAAGGAACCACAAACAGTGAAAGACTTCCAGTGACAGAGGCACAAAGCAAAGGAGAGATGCAGTTGGGTGTTGTGCACAACTACCATCCTGCCCTCCATCCTGGGAACACCCCACCATCCCACAGGGATGCTAGAGGAAATAGAGTCATGGCCTGCTCACCCACTGCCTGCCAACCCACAGGCATAGTAGGAAGTGATTATAACCACAGAAAACTCTCCAGATAATCTCAGAGGGGGAGTAAGCTATGCTGATGGAACTTCCAAGCTTTTTGCCTATCTCCCAAAACACTTCTGATGCTTTATTTTCTACAAAACAAAAGGAAAAAAGTTTTAAGGCATCAGAAATGCTTATGGTGGTTGTATAATAGCAGGTATATTTAAAGAACATCTCTATATGATACACAGTTTAGGTAAGCAAAGGTTTCAGCACCACGTCATGGACATAAGAAATGGCTTAAGACCATTCTTGTTCAGAATATATTGAACGTGGAAGTTAAATACTTTTCTGTAATGAGAAGATAAGATGTATAAATAGTTATGCATGTTAAAATGCTACCACATCTTCCTTTAATTAAGTATTACTAAGCTCCCCTGATGGGGTCACTTTTGTGTCCTGCGAGTCAGCTGCACCATAAAGATCTTTCAGATTTCTACTTGATTTGAAATGTCCGTGGGTTAATAGACTGGATAGACAGGAAACATCTTGAGCTTTCTGACAAATCTCACACCTGTTTGGTGCCCAGAAAACATCATTTTTTTGAATCTGCCTCCAAATTCCTGGCACTTGTGATAATAATTTCAGCGTAAACGGAAGTAGACAGGACCATAGATCTCTAAAGAAAGCACTCTGTCTCTCTTTTGCAGGTTTTCTGGGATGAATTAACAGAACCGGTTATGCAAACGTTGTTCATTTGTTACCGTTGCAGACTGGCAATCAGTTGATCCTTTAACTTTCTAAGTGAACAACAATTTTGTAAAGGTAGAGTTTTCTCTAAAATAGGTAGAGAGAGAGACAATTCCATGGGAACTGTTATTATTCTGATGGAAACAACACTGCAATACTAAGTTACAGGAGGAAATAGAAATTTAAAACTAGTATAATAGAAGAAACATCTGTGCAACCTAACTCTGTTATTCAATATAAAAATCCTGTTCAATAACTCCCCTAACATATTACCTCTTATCTGCTTGAGGGTGGTCCAACAACACTTTGAATCATATTACAGATGAAGACAGATTGGTTCAACACATCCTGCAGGACCCTTCCTCATCTCCTGGCCATTACTTACTATCATTTGGGAACTGGCTAGAAAACACATGATTCTGAGCTCAGTGAGTAATGGATTTTTCAGATAGGAAAGAAATTTGGTTGGGTCAAACCAAAACTTTTTTTATTTTCAAGTTTTATAGGGAAATGAACTAAGTGAAAAGATTTATTTTGACTCAAGTTTAGATGCTTCCTGTAAAATGCGATTAAATAATTTTTTCTCATTGTCAAACCATTAAATCTTTTTGTGTATCTATTTATTCATTTATTTATTTTGACTGAATTCATTTCTAAGCCAAGTGATCTTGGTGGGATGAAATATCAAATAGTTTTGTTGTCAGGAAGTGTTAAATCAAAAACGTTCAGCACTTCCAGCAACAACAAAAAAAGAGTTTGATATTATTTAATTATTTCCTTTCATATCTGCCATTTTGTTTCAATTTAGATACATATGACATCTTGAATATGAATTTTCGGGAAAAGAGTACCTTCTTAAGACAACATGCTACAAGCAATTTACTATTAGTAAACTTTTTTTCAGCTATAACAATTGGAAGTAATTCCATTCATGAGGAAGAGGCTCCCCAGTGTGACTTAATATTCCTTACCAAAGTCTCCTTACAGAAGAATCAGGTCCTGTGTCATGTCTGTGACATCTGTGTCTGGACAGCTTTTTGACATTCGCATTGCTTCCTGCATGCTTCTGTTCAGTGAAGGATGACAAGAACTCCCTTAGTGTGATCTGGCTGTTCAGTGGTACCCCAAGGGTAGCTGCTGCTGAGAAAGAGCTGGAGACAAAGCGGGGCATCCTCCAGGATGGAGTGAAAAAATTAATGAAGGGACAGTCAGAGTCAACACAGCTTTCAATCACAAAGATGGGGAAAAGCACCCCTACCAAATGACTGGAGAATCACTGTGTGAACTTCACCTTCTTACTTGAAACAGGAATATTCTCATTTAACTTAAAAGAACATATTTGACAGCACCAACAGTGGCAACTTTCTGCACGCGTTCCAGCAGTGAGATTTATTTCCTGACATTTTCTACTCTTTGATCAACACAGTATCTGAAAGAAGATAACACCAGAGTATCATATAACAGAAATATTGTCAGAAACCTTTATCATCTAGAGTAATCAGCAAGTAGCTTTTAACTTTTCCTGGATGTTGATTTCTGGTTTTATTTGCTTTCTGCTTTTGTTACAGCCACAATGAGGGTCTATGCTGGATGTTTAGGATTTGGTAGATAATCAGATAAGAGATGCAGTCACTAATAGTCAGATTGTGATGAGTACTCATAGTAAGGGAGGGCAGCCCTTCAATGATATGACAGGAAAGAGTGCAAAAATATGTTTGGGTTTTTTTATAAGAACAAGCCCATGTCTCCTTTGAAAGAGAAAGAAGGAGAAAGCTGCTTGTTTCCTTATTAATCAGGTGTGGTAACTGGAGTACTTCCATCTTTACTACAGCTTTCTTTGAATCACATTTTAGTATTTGCAGAGAAGAAGCAAAATTAAATGGAGGAAGGATATTAGGAACTGCAGGGGAAGAAATACCTCAATTTTGAGTTGCAGAGGTTGCTGTTCAGTTTTGTTCGGCTGTTTGAACAAACCACAGATGTGCAACACATGACTGCAGGTGAAGACATTACAGGAAAGTGTATGCTGAGGTCTCTGTGTGCAGAAAACATTTCATCCTTGGTGTCTGCATTCAGAATTGATCAGCCCCAGTGAGATCCCTGCTGGCTGTCTCTCCTGCCCTGATAGCACCAGCATGGTGGGATTATAGGGGTTGCAGAAACAGAGGCTTGGAAATTGCGTGTTGTTGCTGGAAGTGGGGAAATGGTAAGAGGGCATCAGTTCAGGGTTCCTGTCCATAGAGTTTCCCACTCACTTTTTTAGCAGATTCTGTGTGCAAAGTCCAGAAGATCTTTGTCCTAAGCAAGGTCTGAAGGATCACACCAACAAATTCAATGTGTAGCTGGTTTTTGTATCTCCTTACTTGAATGTTTTCATTTGAATGTTTTCACCACTCTGTGTATAATCTGATGAAAATTCACAGATCCTCAGGTGGAAGGAATGATGCATTTTGTCAAATGCTTCTGACTCTAGGGGTGTCTGTCTTACAGATGGGTAATAGTTAATGGCTTATGCTCTAGAGGTCCAGTCTAATGTTCTCTCCTGGCTTTCGAAACTGGGAATCTGTGAACATCCACTTATGATTCCTCATCCTTTGCAATGCTCATTGGTGCATCACTCTGAGTAATAGCCACTTCAAAGTCTCCTACTGGTATGACCAACGCGGACTGGCAGAGGATGGGGGTAACCAAGAAGATAAACTTTGCTGGATGAAACACCTCAGCAGGGGCCAGTGTGTGGCACACAGTGAAACTGCTGAGGATGGAGCACAGCCTCCAGGTGAAGTCAGAGAAATATCTCCTTAGAGCTTTTAGAGGATTTTTGTTTGTTTGTTTTTTGTATTGTTTTGTTTTTTTTTTCTTCCTACCCACTGAATGCACAATGATTTGGGTTGTGGCTATATGGTTTGCCAAGAGCCATCTTTTTTTTTTTCTTTTTTTCTTTTCCTTTTCTTTTTTTTTTTTTTCTTTCCTCAGTACAGTAATTCACTTCCTTTATGAGTAAACATTCCTGCTTGCATATCTTTTCCAGAGTCAAACTCAGTCACCTCTCATGCTGGCATGGTATTTGGGAGTCAAAGCCCTGTTTGGAGCTGTGCCTGAGCTACATGGGAGAACTGGGGGTTGCTGTCGATGTGCTCACACAGCCCATTTCCAATGTCTAAATGCATCCATAGGAGAGGATTCATCTTGTTCAGTTCATATGGCAGCACATTTAGTCTTTTACTTTTGGCATCATAGGGATTTTTTTGATTTCTGCCTGTAGATTGTCACATTTTAACTGATCCACCTGATTTAGAAATCTCTTCCTGTAGTGAATGCATTTCAAAAATGCTTGTATTCCTAGGTGATTATTGACCCTATCACATTATTTTGATCATGATCAATAATGGATGAAGGGCAATTATTACTTCCACTCATGGTAGAACAGAAAAAAAGGGAAACAAAAAAAAACAAAACAAATTTCTCTGAGGAGAAATGTCATTCTCAGTTGTCTGTTTCTAATGCAGCCAGCATTTTCCCTTGCAACCTACAAGCAAACATATACTTAGTCACTCAAGAATGCTATTATCTCTTGCCACACTTAACTTTCTGCACTGAAATTTAACCTTCTAGCTTGAATTTATACAAAGAGGCAGAGAATATATAAAATGTGTGTTATTCTAGCACACTCAAGAATATACACCAAAACTGTTACATATCAGTGGGAAATTTCCCTACAGTATCTGCTTATTGCAGAGATTTTGAAGCCTCCCCAGGCCTTGGGGAGCTGCTGCTGTTCCTCCAGGCTGCCAGCAGAGAGAGCAAAAGATGTCCAGACAAAACCATTCACCCTCTCCGAGTTCTTGATACACAGCTGAAGAAGGAGAAAAAAGTGTTTCCTTGTGCCCTGCAGAGAACACAAGATTTTGTCTTATATTGTAGAAAGCAGGTATAGCACAGTTATTTAATTCAGGTATAGCACAGCTATTTAATTGCAAACAACAAGGTTAATTCAACCCTTTCAGAAAGGTACTGCAAAGGGGTTTGTGACACTGTGTGGAAACCACCACTGGAGTTTACCCAGGTCCTGCTACTGCTTGGATTACATCAGTTTTTCAGCATGACCTCTGTCCATAAAGTGGTTATATGATCCCACCATCAGAAGATGTGAGTAACCTTTAATTCAATAATGTGCTCACCTGCCCTGGAACAAACATGACAGAGAACTGTAGGTATCCTCATTCAGCAGCTGAGGAATTGTAGAATCATAGAACAATTAAGATTGAAAAAGACCACTAAGATCACCTTGTCCAACCATCAAACCATCCCTGCCATGTCCACTAACCCATGTTCTTCAGTGCCACATATACATGCTCCTTTTCCAATACATCATCAGTCTTCCAGAGAAGTTTTTCCTAACATCCAACCTTAAACCTCTCCCAGTGTAACTTAAGGCCTTTTGTCCTATTGCTGATACCTGGGAGAAGAAGCCAAACCTCTCACTGATATAACCTCTTTTCATGGGGTTGTAGAGAGCGATAAGGTCTCCACCCTGATCCTTCTCTTCTCCAGACTGAGCAATCACAGTTCCCTCAGCTGCTCCTCACAAGAAGTAAAGGCATGAGAAGTAGGCTCTATGGAGGCATTAGAGAAGGGCCTTGGATGTCTCCATTCTCTAGGTAGGAGCCTCATCTGTCAACCCTGTCTTACAAATGCATAAAATCACAACATCTGGGAGACTGGCTGTTTATTGTGTCTGGCATGGCGAGAAAAGGGAATTTGCATTTCTTTCTCAAATAGTAGTGGCAAAAGAGCAGGGTGCAGTTCACACCTGTGAGCTCAGAAATACTTCCACTGACTCACTGTGAAACATTTTGGCATTTCACATCAGCAAAAGCCATGAGGGAAAGGATTCAGGCTGACAGCTGAAAGCAGAGGTGAAACAGCAGTCAAGGTGCTTCAGATCTCCATGGGTCCCAGCCCAAAGGTGACAAGTAACCAGTGCACAGGGAGAAAACAAGGTGAGAGGAGTTAGTGAAAGAGGTTTTATCCTCCCTTTTCCTGTTTTATAACATTGGTAATGTATAACATTGAGAAAGTCTGGTATAGATTAGCGTTTATGAACCAGACAGTGGTGAACTTTAGAAAAGGGATTTAGCCAGGGCCATACAGTATGCCTCACTAGTGTAAAGTCTACTCACACAGATAAAGAAAACAAGGCAAGTCTTCTGCAGAGCTTTACAGGGGGTGCAACAAGAACCTGCTTTCCATGGGTTCTGTGCAGATCCATCCCAGCAGACAGATGCAGAGGGCTACTGAGCTTGCTGTACTAAGCTTCAGTGATGGGCAATTCATGGTCTCCCACCAAAGGATTTTTGATGAGCTGACCCGTGGCAGAAGCACAGAGAGAGACTGTAGGAACACACATCCACCATGTGCCCCAGGAGTCATAACACAAGACTGTTCTAAAATCAATATATGATTTATTTTTCAGTACTTCTGACACTCTAAATATTTTGAGCATTTTTCCATAAATTTGAGATTGTTGAAGCTAATTCTAACAGAGGCAGAAGCCTGACCAAACACACAAAAATGGTATTTGAAGACAGTATTAAGTCCACACAGGCCTCTGTTATTCAGGGTCTAGAGATTTCTTCTGAACTAATATTTGATGTTGGTCTGTTGAGTAAACTACTCGGCTTTCAGTAACATCATCGCTGAAGAAAAACCACAGGCAAAGAATTACAAAATCTATTAACAACAGGTATTACACTTCAGAGGGAACATAATGTACTCATTGTTATTTGTAGTGCCTTCTTGGTGCATAAAGCAAATCTACTCCACTAACCCTCACTGAGACATAAAAAGGAGCAGGAATGTGCTTTTAATTATTTTTTAGTCACAACAGTTTTTATTCTCTGAAGGACATTTATCTTGTGATGTTTCCATCTCTCATTTTTTTTCCCCCATTATATAATATTACTTGCTAACCCTGAGACATAACGGACATTGCTGAGTTAAGACTACATAAGAGCTGCTTCAGTCTTGAACTTGAAAATGGAAAAAGCTACTTGATAGATGATCCTGAGAATTAACTGAGTTACTAAGCACAGAAACAGATCTTGCTACCTGTCACTAAGGATACCTTTTGCAGTTAGAAGGGAAGACAGAAATTTGAATTACTATGCTCCTTAGATACAACGAGGCAGCTAATTGATATTAAGTAATATTTTGTATCATTCTGCTTAGTTGTCACTGAAGTTATTAGTAGTCTGGACCTGTTTAACCTCAAAAATGTTCCATATTGCACATAAAATAGTATTACCATTGAGTTGAGCATCTGAGAGAAATAATAGAACGAAGTAGCACACTATTTACTATAATTAAATAATAAACAATGTCAGTAAATAAAAAGCCAAGTAATATAATTAGCTTAATGCCTCCTTCATATTTCTGAATATCTGGAAGGATTCAAAATGCCAGAACACCATGATTAGCTAGATCTGGGCTAGGTTTCCAAGAATACATGGACTTTCATACATAGCCACATAGTTTGGAGTGCTGGATTTCTATGGACAGTTTATAGGAGTTCTTATAATGCCAGAAAACATGGTCTGAAAATCTTGCAACATCACCACGATAAAGTAGTATGTCTCCATAATATTTTCAAACGTTATGGCATTCTGCCTGCTGGAAGCAGCCAGTAGGTTGTAGCATGGAATAATATTACAGCATTTAATCTGCTGAGTTTTATTAAGTACAAAGCCCTTAGATATTTAAGCTTGCTTCAAATCTGTGTGTTGATGCAAATGATGAATGCTGGACAAATCACCAGAGCTGTTTATCTGGAATATCAAGTACTGTGATGCAATTTAGAAAATGCCACAGCTTACTATTTACAGATAAAAAATTGCAAGAAGTCCTCATTTACACATTTTGAGATATTTTTTCCTCTAGTTGCTTTTCTTAACAGATTTTGTTCAGGAAGCACACATATCAGAGGAGACATCTGACTCTTAGCAGCTTTTAGAGACAAAGCAATCAAGATTTCTGCATCCAGGTATGGTCTTAAAAATTACTCTTGAATAAAAATGCCTTGGCTCCTGTAGAGCTGGAGGAATTATTGGAGAACAAAATAAAGTTCTATGCAAAAACAAATTGCAGGATCGGTCAGTCCTTGAGGACACTTTGAATCTGTGCACACAGCAGAGCAATGTCTGCTCTTCACAGAGCCACAGTGGAAGGAAATGAGCTTGTGGATCTCAAATTCCCCTATAACAACAAAGGGACGAGCACCTCCACATCCATTTTGACATAGTCTCATTGGATGAACTGACCTATTGGCTTTTTTTAATCATGGCTTTAACAGTGACAGAATGAATGAGGAGACTGAACTGAAACAAAAAAAATAGGTTTTATGTTGTGCCTGAGTACCCTTGAAATAAAGAACCAAAAATATTTAATGTTATAGTGACTTACAATATTACATTTGTGATCATACACAAAAAGAGACATACATATAAAAATGTGGGAATAGGTTGTTTATGTAAGACTGGATAAGTATAAAATAAAGATAAAACCATATTTTTGCAGTCATATTTTCTTTTCTTTAAAAAAGAAGGAGATACACATTCAGAAATCATTACAGCATTAGTAAAGTTTTTCTTGAGCCCATTCACACTCTCTTCTCTTCTTTCCTACAACATACTAGGCATCTGTTGAGAGGTCCCATATTCTTTGGATCATGCATCAGGCCATTTTTTTTCTGCTCATTCATTACCTCTCTCGACCATCAGGCTAGCAATGGGTTTACAATTCCATTATATTTTCTGGGGCTGCAACCAGCCAAATTGATATAGAAATTGTAGCAAACATTTGGGATAAAACAAGTAATGTCAATTTCACCCAATGTGACTGATCAAAGGCACATTATGGAAAATTATTTCCTATAATTCTATGGCATATTTGTTTCAGTTTTTAAATATACAGTATAAATATACAGGATCCTTTTCTTAATTTTTTTTAGAACAAATTCATATTATTACCTTTTATATCATACAAAATGATTTATTGTCTATCTTGTTATATATACTAAGGACAGGTATGGAATAGCTGACACTATTTTTCTGACAGTTATTTTCAGGACATTCTTATGAACTGACTATATCACTTGTTTCACTTCAATGTGATTGCATTTTCATCCATATCACATGCATATCATCCATATCACATCCATATCAAGAAATCATGGAGGAAGGTTTCTCCCTGTTTCATTCTTAGCATCTTTAACTAAGAAATAGTAAATAACACCTTGAGTCCTCTAAATGCCTTATAAAGTGGTGCTGGAAGGACTGGAGTCTAGTACCAAATTGGTTTTTTACTGTGGCAATAAGGATTCTAATGGTCTTCCTAATTTTGTAATCTTTCTTTAACTGGGAGTTTTCAGGTTCAGGGTTATCCCTTTTTATGATTTGGAATGGGCTGTAAGGGGCATGGAAGCACTCCAGGACACTTCAGTCTGGTGCTGAAATATCAGCGGCTAACTGTACGTAGCAGACATCCTTCAGATACTGACCATTCCATAACTGCTCACCCACACAAGCAATGTTTGGATAGAATCAAGCAGTAGTGAGTTTTCAGATACCTGATCCATGAGGTCCCATCAGCCCTCCCAGCATCCCTCCCCATTGGAGGAATGCAAGAGCAATTCTTTCCTCAAATTAAGGGCATAACTCTTTTTTAGAACTAAAAGAAAATGTATATCTAGGAAAGAGATATACAGTGGCTGGAAAGGGAGGCATTTTTCCCTTCTCCTTGTAAAGAAAGACTTGAAATCTCTCTGAGGGAAGAAATCCTGTCTCCTGCCCTCAGCTGTTTCTCCATTTGATATAGCTCTTGGATTATAATCCTGGAAGCTAGAGATGGAAAAGCACCTCCACAAACATCAAACTTTGTATTCTTCATAGAATCATAGAATGGCCAGTGTTGATCTCAAAGATTATCTAGTTTCAACCTCCCTGCCATGGATAGGGTCATCAACCACTAGACCAGGCTGCCCAGAGCCACACCCAGCCTGGCTTCAAATGCCTCCAGGAATGGGATCTCTTGTCCTCATCATTCTCCTATGAAGTCTCTCTGTTCCAGTTTGTCCATCTGCACCTGCATATTGTTTTCATCACAGGACAAATGATTCCTGACAGACCAAAAGCACTTTAGAAAAAAAGACAATTGGGGCTGTAAAGCAAATTGATTTTTGAACAGCTAGGAGTGATGTATTTGCAGGCTGACTAAAAGACAAAAAGGCTGGACCATGACAATAGCCTACAGATATTTGGAGAACGTAAGCAAAAAATGGGAAAATTATTGCTTGAATATAGAGACTGTGGACCTGAATGTGAAATAAAAATCCCCTTCTGAATGGAGCAGACTCCCAGAGGACGTAGTGAAAACACAACTTGTGGAGGGGAAATGTTTAAAACAAAACAGGACTGCTTCCTGATTCTGTACACAAGGGATCAGTTTTTCACTGAGAGGGACATTTGTGACACGACCTTATAGAATTTTTCCAACTCTAGCTTCCAGGATTATAATCCAAGAGCTATATCACGAACTACTGAAAATATGATTCAGGACAATGGTGTTATGCCAATTTCTATAATTCTAAGATCTGTCCTTACCTCAATATTTATAAAGAATAAAACCAGCAAACCCACTTCCCGCTTCAGTAAACCTATGCGTGATAAGTGTTGCACGCAAGGAAGTATCAGATGTGCTGAACCTGTACTGCAAAAACATCTTTCTGTTTGGAGGTACCACAATAGTGCCAAAAAAATCAAGCCTAATCAGACTTGTTGGCGTTTAAAGATTTATTGCTAATTTTTAGTCAAAAACTGTGGTAATTAGTACCACACTGGGGCCTGGATACAGTCCAGTACTTTAAGGCATAACTAGTAAAGTACCACATAGATGGTTTTGCTGGGGTCAAATCTCGGACATTGTTTTTTACTTTCAGAGAGAATGTCTCTGTCATATTTTCTGCCCATTATGGAGGCTATTTTACTCTCAATGAAGCAGAGGCTGAGAGAAAAATAACCAACAGCAAAGGGGTTGACACCAGGGCAGTGGGCTATGCAGTAATACCAGCCAAATCTCTGCTACAGCAACCATCATGGCTGACCAAAGATGCACAGATGTCATTCATGAATGACATCAAATTAATCATTAAGCAGGCAAGTGAGGGACTAACAGGATTTGTGCCTTATTTGTAATGAAATTAATTTGTTGTCAGCTTTCAAGTGGCAAGCACGATCTTAAAAGAGGTTGACTTGGCCCCAAATGAGACTGCTGATAAGGCTGAAGACAGGGCATACAACACATGACCATCCCTGAAAAGAGCTAGAAGTCACAAAGCATTAAAGAAAAGTATAATACAGCTATGCACTGCAATCCAACAAGCGAAATGTTAGTTGAAAGGATGCTTTCTGGGTTTGAGCCAAAATCCACTCTCTTTCCTCTGAAGACAACCCTCCCAGGTGGCTGAAGAGTACTTTGCAGCCCACAGTAGGGCTGTAGGTTCCACACATGGTGTAGTGACTAAGTTTGTCTTTGCATACATAATGCACACACAGGTCAGGTAGAGTATGAGATACATGATTACATGCCTACAGCAAGAAGCAGGAGTCTGTGTACTTAATGCAGACTGAAGCCTGTTTTTGTGCTGGGATATCATGCCAAAGCACAGAAATAATTGATCTGTGTCACAGCATTTCTGAGTTTAGATTCTTGGCCCTGTAGTTCCTGTACAAGATGTGAAACTGGAAGCTTTGGTGTTGTGTAGTGTTGTGAAATACCATCTCAATAATAATACATGCCTAATCCAGGAGAGAAAATACCATGAGTCAGGCAATCAGCCACAAGTTTTGTGAAAATCTTGATGTGAGACAGTGTGCCAGCTCTATCTGTTCATACTTTAACCTGGGACAACTCCCACACTTCAGCTCCAAGGCTACTTTTCCATTGGCTTTAATTCTTTCAACAATGAGCGTTTTTCATGCATGCAATCATGTACATGAAAAGACTCCTAAGATATGCAAGGGTCTTTGCTACTCTGCTACTCTGCTACTCTGCTACACTGCTACTACACTCTCTTCGTATTTTGCATAGCACTTTGAAAGTTGCCCAATATTCAAAATACCTTTGCTTTTTTTTATACATGCAAAATTCATTGTATTCATTTTCTTCATAAATGTATCTTCATCATAATGTAACATATCTATAGGGGAACTTGTGCAAAGGTGTGTGAGTTCATTTGTCAGATAAGATAACTTGAAATTCATTGAAAAAATGGGATTTGCTGCTATTCAGGGAAAGTATTTTCAGTTTCAGTTTTAAAAAGTGCAAGTGACAAGAAAAGAATGTAATTGCTGAAAACTTTTCTTGTGTAAGACAAGTTCTGAAAAGCTTGTGCCACATATCTAGGATGTAAGCCCTCTGGGCATGTATGGATTCACTGAGGGCTGAATGCTGTGAGCCTCCCTGAGAGCAACACAAAAGCAGTTCCGGTGATTTGAAACAATTCCTATTTAGCTTCGCCATTAAAGGGTAGACACTATGATCTCATAAAAATGACAACTTTTACATGACTCTGCTGCCTTTCTGTGGTTTCCTGGCAGCTCTGAGTGGCTGTGATCTGTTTGCAGAGGAAGGCTCCCACAGAATCCAGAGCAGTCTTCCAGGAAAAGGAGAAGCTCTCTTCTTGATTCATCACTTTTTTACGCCTTCCCTCTTCATGACAGTGTTTCCTCTAGGAGAAAGTGATGACTCCTCAATGAGCCAGCATGGTTGGAATTTCACAGGATAAGGCTTATTTCATATTATATTGCTTTAGCCAGTTACTGTCTAGGATAGCACACAGACCTAAATCCTCTGTGACAGAGTTAGTATTAACATTTATCCTAGGATGTTTCACACATTCATGAGCTAACAGCAATTTGTGCATAAAACATGTTGAGCTGGAAACCATCCAGATTTTCTTTTCTTTTCCTTTCTTTTCCTTTCTTTTCCTTTCCTTTCCTTTCTTTTCCTTTCTTTTCCTTTCTTTTTCTTTTCCTTTCTTTTCCTTTCTTTTCCTTTCTTTTCCTTTCTTTTCCTTTCTTTTCCTTTCTTTTCTTTTCTTTCCTTTCCTTTCCTTTCCTTTCCTTTCCTTTCCTTTCCTTTCCTTTCCTTTCCTTTCCTTTCCTTTCCTTTCCTTTCTTTTCTTTTCTTTTCTTTATCGCAGACTCATACAATCATAAAATCATTAAAGTTGGAAAGACCACTAAGATCACCTAGTCCAGTCATCAACTCATCCCCACCCTGCCCACTAAACCATGTCTCTCAGTGCCACATCTACATATTTCTTGAACATCTCCAGGGTCAGTGACTCCACCACCTCCCTGGGCAGCCTGTCCCAATGCCTCACCACTCTTTCAGTGAAATTTTTTTTCCTAATATCCAACCCAAACACAACTTAAGGTGTAAAACAGCACACCAAGAATAAATTGTGCTTAGTCTTTGTTCTCCATGCACATTTGTAAAAGGGGAATCATTTATCTAATCTCTAAAAGCATGCTGAAGATTAATTAATGAATGCAAAATGATCTGATAAAATAGAGAAATCCAGCCATTTTTCCCCAGAAGGGCAAGGATTAATCTGTTTAAACAAATGGACATGACTTCAAAAGTCAGCTGTTGCTTACTAAAAAGATTTGAGAGGGTTCTCCTGAAACTAAAGAATTTCCTGCTTCAGAGCTTGTAAACCTCATCCTGAAATAATTCCAGCTTGGAAAGAAACACTGGGACCATTTCAGGAGGAATCTGAATCACAAGACAGCTCTAGTGCTCCCTCTTTATTCACTGACCCATGGCAGTTGGTACTGCACTACACCATACAACATGCAGCTAACAGCCATTGATTTTATACAGCAGAAGGATTACACCACTTTTGAAGTTTAAATGGGATACTTCACAATCAGATGTCTCTGTAATGGAGGGGGGAAATTAGTTACCACTTTTCTCAGAAATGTCAACTACTGCTTTGGAGTGAACATCAGTAACAGCTATATGGACCAGGGAGATCCAATGCAACTGCTACCAACGCTCCCTAGAGCTTTGGTCATGCAGCTCTTCCTCTAGTAGGAGTGCAATGAAATATGGAATATGTTGTAACTGTCCATCAAATACAAGCTCTTTAGCAGGTTGAAAACTTTAAGGTACAGTTCTCACTTCACAGGAGGTTACAGCAGTGGGAGTTCATTTAAGCTCAGTGGTGTTATTATCTGTGTGTTTGAGACTGCAGGGGTTCTGTGACTCCAGACCGTGATATTGGAACTTCAGTACCCTTTTACAGAATGCAGCAGCCACTTGAGCTTCAGCCCAACTAAAAGTAGTCAACAAAAAGTGGTGCTGTTTGCTCTGGTAAATTAATCTGTGCTTTTGCTTCAGCTGATGGACGGTGCTTGTTAAAAGAGGTAACAGTATAGAGTAGGCTTATAACAAAAGCTGTTGAAACCTTCTATTTCAAAGACTAGTCTGTTAAGACAGGCTCCAACTTAATTTCACTTGAAACAAAAGACTGACAAACGAACTAGATTTTTTTGAAAGATGTAAAACCATTCTTAAAAGTATTTTTAGAGATCCAGTAGAGTCATATCATAGAATCATAGGATGGCTTGGGTTGGAAGGTATCCTAAGCATCACCTAGTTACAATCTCCCCACCATGATCAGGGCTGCCACCCACCAGATCAGGCTGCCCAGCACTCCATCCAACCTGGTCTTTAAAACCTCCAAGAATGGAGCATCCACAGCTTCTCTGAGCAGCCTGTGCCAGGGCTTCATCACATTGTGAGTAAAAAAAAAGAATCCCAGATATCTAACCTAAACCTCCCCACTTTTAGTTTAAAATCACTCCTCTTTGTCCAATTATTATCAGACCATGTAAAACGTCCGTCTCCCTCCTGCTAATAAACTTCCCTCAAGTACTGGAAGGCTGCAATGAGGCATCCCCAGAGACTTCTCTTCTCCATGCTGTACAAGCCCAGAAACATTATTCTTTCTTCACAGGAGAAGTGCTCCAGCCCTCTGATCATCTTTGTGGCCCTCCTCTGGACCTTCAACAGCTCCACACTCTTCCTGTACCGGAGGACTCAGGTCTGGACACAAAGGTAGATTAGTAGGGAACAATCACCTCCCTTGTTCTGCTGCCACCCTTCTTTTGATGCAGCCCAGGATACGGTTGACATACTGGGCTGCATGCGCACCCTACTGGCTTATACCCAGCTTTTGGTCCACCAAGACTACTAAATCCTTATACTGAGGGCTGTTCTCAACAAGTCCTTCTCCTGTATCTGGGACTGCCCTGACCCAGGTGCAACATCTTGCACTCAACCATGTTGAATCTCATTAAGTGCATGTGTGCCCACTTTTCAAGCCTTTCCATGTCCCTCTGGATGACAATCCCTTCCTTCTGTTGTGTCAACTGCACCACTCAGCTCGGTGTCAAACCTGCTGTGTGTGTACTTGATCCCACTGTCTTTTTATTGTTTAATTTTGAAATTTTTGTTTAATTGTGAAAATTTTAATTAACAGTTATAGTTAGGTTTATCTGTTCCACTCTGTATCACCACATCCTGAACTCTGAAGTTATCCCATTTAATAAAAGAAATGGATCTGATAAATGGGATATTCTGAAAACAGTGGTAACTTTTGTAAGACAAATTCTAGCTCTGTTGCTCAAATCATTAGACATTCTGTTATTCCATTTCTTTTAATTCCATTAATTCTCTGAAAAGAAATGGCACTTTTTTTTTTTCGGGTAAGTACCAATAGTGTTTGATATATTGTAATTCCACAAAGGTATATGGAAGATCAAAATTTAGAACAGATGAAAGGGACAAGCTCTTTGTGACTGGCACTTTCAACGTAATGCATCTTGGAATTGACCTCATTCTGTCATTCCAAAGAATACAAATACTACTGAAGAAAATAGACTGGTGGTATTCTTCAGAACTATATAAATATATTCCATATTACCCTATGTATATGCAATTTTTGATCTTCCTCTACTGTAGTGCTGATGTTATTGTTACCATATGCTTGGCCATGTGCCTTCATTTACCTTCATTCAGTGGTGCAACAAACAAGGGAGAAAGATTGGAATCACATCCAGTGACTATAACTGATGAAATAAAGAAAAGAAAACACAGTATACTTTTTCTCCAATGTGCATAAGAACATGTTAAAATCTAAGGAACTTAACTTTTGTCGACAATTTCACTTTGTGAGCAAAATCCAGTGGCTATAAGGACAAAATGCACTCAGTGTTTTTCTCTATCTTCAAAGTTTTTGGCTTTGTTTTGCAAGGCTTGCTTGATGAAGGAATCATTTAAAGTGATGAAATATACAATACTCCAATGCCCATGCAAGTGATATACATCAAGGCTTCTCTGCATTATTTTATTCTTTGGTTTATGGATTAATTCTGGCAGTTGCTTTCTAGTAAAAATAAATTTAATTTAATCGTGTTGAAATGTACCTTGAAGAAGGTGTTTTACTGTCATTCAACTAAACAACAGCGCTTTGTCTACTTAACTGGATTCAGGCAGTGTAAGTCACCTAGGATACTGGCAGAGTGAATTTTGAAGTACTATCTCTGAGTAACAATGCTGCAAGCCTGAAAATTCATGTCTGAATTCTCTTAAGATTTCAGGCTGGAATAAACTCAGTTTATCACATGTAAGCATTATATTGTAACTGTATCCAGTTCCTCACATAGTCTGCCTCCAGTTATCCCTCAAGCCAACCAAACATCCTCATCTAAAGTTACCAGAAGATTGTAATAAAATTGAAAATAAATAAAAACTATGCTATAGTAGTGCAAGATCAAGCCAGAATAAGTCCACTGTAACAACTTCTACTGACTGAATTTAAAATTTTGAATCTCACATGGGTATAAATACATCAGTTTGGTGCTAGGACTTACTACCATGAATACCAGGAATCTATTCCTTACACACACACTGACTTGTGATTTACTAAAGGACAGCTTATCTTTACTTCCTGATTCATCAACCAACTGAGACTTCTACAGCTCTGCATGCTCTTTGGTAGCACTAAATAATAAAGGCTGATATTCAACTTATTCTAATGCCAAATGGTCAACTGAATTGCCTCTGCAGAAGGCCAATGGCTAGCTTGGGGTCCAGATCTTTTGCATGAGGAAGTCTATAAAAAGCCAAGAAATAACTTGATGCCAAAACATGAAAGCACTCCAGCAGTTAAATAGTTGGGCAGCCCAGTACTTTATTCTCTTCTCGCTGTTAGTTAAAAGGTATTAATTGCAGTTGTCTGACCCTCAGTTACTTGTTCCAGTGTAGTTTTGAGTCCTGTTCAGATCACACTGTGCATAGGGAAAAAAAAAAGTCAGTTCAGTTACACGCATTACTACTTCAAGATTTTATTCACTGAGGATTTGGTCATACTGAGGACACAAGATCACAGCCTACAGAACTGTTAGGATATCACAGCTGAAATTCTCTACTGTGCTTCCTATTATTTATCAAATAACATCTGCGGAAGTAGGAGTGAATACTGTTGTATAAGACAGTGCTGCAATACCAGGGAATTGTTGAGTGGGGCTGTCCAAGCTAGAAATGAACCCATCAGCACTGAAGAAAGTTCAGTGAAAGTAAGATGTTTAGTTGCTACTGTAGGCCTTGATATACTTGCTGAACAGGCTGATGTTTACATGTAATTGACGGAAGACAGCTGTTGTTCTCTGAATGTCTTTTGTACAGCGGACCTGTGTATCTCTCATACATACCAACTGAAGTAGAGATAACAAAAGAAAAAGCTGCTGTACTTTTTGGGTAGCTGGTGATGAACTTTCAAGTCTGTTTTTTACCTTGATTTCTTATTAGCTATTTGGTCTCCAAAACTTTTATATAATATGATAAATTCATCCAAGGCATGGAATATAAATCTTCCATATGCATATTTAATTACATTTTTACTTTGCAAATATACACCAGTATGCAGAAAAATGCATGTTTTTATTGGTACTGTGAGAACTGAAGCAGTACTTAGGATGGAACAGTTGGGCACGAGTCTAGGAGTACTAGGTAGGTAACAGCTAGGGTCATGGAAGAGAGATGCTTTAGCTGCTTCTGATGTGCTGAAAAAGATCAGGAATAGTCTAGTGTTTGATCAGTGAAGAGTTCTGTGTCACTTTCTAAACATGGGCCAAGCATGCTACAGTCTCGCATATTGCAATGCAAATTCCTAGAAGCAGCAAAACATAAACTCATTAAACTGAGGCACCAGACTGCTGGTAAAGCAAAGAAAGACAGAATCCTCTAATCCTGCTGTTATGCTCTATTTGCCAGGGAAAAGCAGCAGGTTCCATTTCTGACAGTTCTTACTGAAAATTTAAGCAACTTCAGCTTGTGATCCCACCTGGCAAAGTAGAAAGCTGAATTATGCTATCAGCAATAACAGATAAGCAATATTTTTCTGCAGTCAGTTACTGTATGCCAAGGCAGAAAAAAAGCACAAGATGACTGTGTACAGAAAGAAGTTTTAAATGGCTTGGAAGAACATGGCTAATCAGCAGTTTCCTAGTGCTTCCACTGGAACTTCTGTGAAAGCCCTAAATGCTTCCATTGGAAATCAGCTGCGCAACAAAACAGTTTCATTAACAGGCAGTCATTAATTTTATACTAGTTTATTTATTTATTATTAATTTTATGTTCATTGTATGGTTACTTTAATTTCACAGTTGAAAATTTCCCATGATATCCACAGCAAGCTTATCAAATGAAAAATATTTTTACTCCTATCATGATTTTTTGTACTCCTATCATCACTAATTCTGCTTCAGAGATAGGTGAATCACAAGGTTTTGGGCTTCAAATTTTCTTCCTATAAAAAACCTACTGAGGTCCTCACTAGGGACTGAGATGAAAATTCAGTTCCTCTAACTGCTGTCACTAATGGGTGGATCCTGCCTTCAGTCCCTGCTTTCTAGACATGCTTCACACCCACGTTCGAACAACCTCACGCACTCAAGTACGCAATGAGAATTACCCCTGCTGAGGACACTGCGTGACCACAGAGGAATGGGAAGTATGAGTCTCTTTCCACGCTCAGTTTGGTAATCTGCTACTGAACAGCAGCATTTGCCACAGGAAAAAATTCTTTATAGTAACAAATCGTTCTGATTTCTGGGAAACTAGCAGAAAAATCTGCCATCAAAAGAGACAATATATCATATACTCTCATGTGAGTACTCACCCTTTGATTTTGCAACATTGCATAGACGTGGCATAAAAGCAGCCACTGAGTAATATATTCAGATATACTCCAGATAGTTCCCAAAGCTGGATTTCATCTGACAGCTTTAGTACAATATTTCTAGGAAAACATGTTGAATCATATATGAAAAAAAAATTATTCTGTTCTCTTTCTCTGCCAGAATTTATACATATGTCCAGATTGTACAAGCATGTGCATGTAAAATTCCATATAAAAAGAAATTTTCATTCTCTGGGGAAAAGAAATAAACAGAACTCGTAATTCAGCAGTCATGTAACAAAAATAACAGAACTAAATAGAGCCTTAAACTCCTGAGTGACAGAAATAGTGACTTCCATGACTACTGGAAGTTCTGAGGTAGCTGGACAGACTCTGTTTCCTATTCATGTGAATAATTCATACAAAAAGAAATTTTTCAGATGTGAAAAATTCTATATTCCCCTCCACCTCATCCTCCCTTCAGTGGAATATGGAATCAACCCCACTGTAAGCTAATAACCATATTTGAACCTTTATCTACCTGATCAGAATACTCAATATATTGCTGGACAGAAACAATTTTACCAGCTCCCATTCTGAAACTGAGGGGCTTATTTGAGTTTTACACACTTTTTTCAAGTCATGGCACATGAAGACGTTTAATGCCTTGAAGGTAAAAAGTGGTAACACACAGAAGTGAAAGAAAATTATTGATGATGTTAAATGCTTAATTTATATTAACTTCAGAGGTTGCTGAATTAAGACCATCTTCTTCATTGTGTTTTAAGATGGACTTGTCAACTGGGAGATAAACGCTGGGGTCAACTTTTCAGGAATATATGTACTCAGCAGATAATTACTTTGACAGCTAACATCTGGGCTGAGCATATAAAAAGACAGGTTAGTAAACTAGATTGTGCCAAAAGAGGTTATGAGTACAAATGGTGCTTTGTGACCATTTGGAAATGACTGAGTTCATGTTTTATTCAACTGTAAGAAGTAACTGTGTACGAAGTGTATATTATAGCATTTCAATGAGGCAGGTTGCTGCCTTCTGTTTCCCAGAGGAACATGTGGATATCAATAATCCTGAAAACTGACAGAAATGGGAAACAGCAGTAAACACATAGCCCTATTCTATTTCTAATGCAGACTGCAAAATACTTGCAAGGGTGCTAGCGAACAAAAAGAGCTTCCTGCTTCAGATTTCATACACAGAAATCAGAGCAGTAAAGCTAATAAAACTGTGACATCTGAACATTTACATCCATTTCTGTTGCTCAATTACTACTGCAAACCAGAGTTGAGGGCTTCAGAAAAGGAGTATTCCATTAAAAAAAAAAAAAAAAGTCAATCGGCATATTTTATTAGAAAAATATTATCACTTTTTTTTTCCTTTGACTCTAGATAATGGGGGATTCTTTGTTTAGAAGAAAATTCACAGTTATGGCAGGCAGTTGAGGTGCCAGCACAGTTTGTCAGTTATCATAGAATTATAGAATGGTTTGGGTTGGAAGGGACATTTAAGATCAGCTAGTTCCAACCCCCTGCTATATGCAGGGTCATCTCCCTCTAGGCAAAGTTGCTCAGAGCCCCATCCAGCCTGGCCTTGAGCACCTCCAGGAAGTGAGCATGTCAGAGCAACAAAAACTGAGCCACAAGATCATATCATAATGTATATTCTCCACCATGTGGAAATAAGAGCTCAAAAAGTATGTATAACATTTGGAAGATACCAAGCAAAACTAAATTCTAAGTTTCATTGAGTATCTTTTTCCATCAGATCATACTAAACAAAATGTACATCCTGAACCATACTGGAGTCAAAAGGAATTTTAAAATAATGGCAGATAACTAGTGTAAGGAAAAGTTGGGAAAATTCATTTGGCTTACTTTGATACTGTCCAGAAAATCATCACAAACAGAAAATACAAGCTACAGAAAACACATGTTTTTGAACAAGGATTTTCCACTTGAATTATTATTCTGCAATATCCTGAGGCTTCTTCTGTGGTAAATACATCTGTATCCATTTCTAGAGCATTTTTCAAAAATCTGCCTATTGTTTGCACGCTGCTGAATGATACCAAATTTAAGAGAGAGTATGAGCATATCTAAAAATGATATCATGATCATGAAAGAAGACAAGCACGCAGATACACAAAAAGTATTCAATGAAAATATGGGACCTATGTAAATGGGTTCAGAATTGTTTTGTAGCTGATCATAACTAATACTTTGTCATCCATACTTTCCTTACCTTTTCACCTTGTACAGTTTAACAGAACTGAGTATAGTTTCTGTCATGTTCTTGAAGTTTTATATGTAAGAAGCCCTATCTACTTTGTGTTGCTTGGATTATGTAAGACCATCTGGATCCCAGCCTTTTCATGTCTCAAAGTCAGTCCATAGACTAATTACCCAGAGGCAATTCACATCTAGAAACTAAGATGTCAGGGCTTGCAGGCTCCTTTCTTATGGGTTGATTTCTTAATATGGTAGGTTCAAAATACCTCCAGTGCCATCTTTTTGACTAGTTCCCCTAAAATGGTGTTCATATAGGAAAAGCAGGCAACATGCAGCAATTGCTTTAGCAGCTCTGCAGTCTTCTCTCTCAAGGTTTAGTGGGCATGGTGATGGTAGATTGATGATTGGACTAGAAGACCTTAGTGATCTTTTCTAACCTTAATGATTCTATGATTCTAATGACCGAGAAAAACATTGCATCCATAGTGTAAAGGAGAGTGCCTGTGTTGTCATAACCATCTGGCAAACCCTGGAGGCAACAGCTGCCTAATGGGACCAAGATTCTATGTGCATGATTTAGCCCATGGTCCTCTGTTTCCCGGCAGCCCAAGCAGCCAGCCTAGACCCAGATACAGCCTTACTGAACACAGCACTGACCTGCAGCACTCAGTGCTCTGTCCTCCCAGCCACCTCTGGCACAATGATTTACCTCATTGTGTTTGCATGGGCAACATATAAGCCCATTGTTCTTGTATGTTTGCATAGTCCTTTCCAAAACTCATGAACTTCCTGTAATCAATTAATTAAATTTTTGTTTCACTTAATTTGTGGTTTTGTGTTTTGACTTTAGGAAACACAACATGGAGTTTGAGGCCTCTGAGGGGTTGAAGCTAAAGGCAACATTAAGTTAATTTTTTCCCTTCCATCTCGTCTATTCGCCCCAGCATATGTGGAGCTGCCTAATATGGTTTATCCTCAACTGCTGCTTTTCTAAGTACTGCTCCAAACTGACTCCACAGAAATGGAGGAGTTTCCTTCAAATAAAGCTTCAATGAAGCTGAAATGGCAGGATCAAGCTAGAGTCAAAATTTTTAGGAATCCTTTACTATACACAAAAGAACACTTTCTGATTTTCACTTTTTAAGGTGGACTATCTAAAAAATAGCCAAGTTGGAAGGCAAGAAACATATTTTGGGTATTTAAGTATAAGAATTCCTCCATACTGTAATTATTTCTTCATTGTTTTGCATCTTTGTGAAGATGTTGTTGCTCAAGAAGTAAAAGCCACAGCCTATGAAAATTTGGTACATCAAGAAGCAAAACTTAAGAAGGGAAAAAATCACTTTCGTAAAATATGCCAGTACTGCACTCCAGTGCCCCCTTATTGTGTAACAAAAATTTATTGAACTATCATTACAGATTATTGAGCTATCTTTTTTTTCTCTCTGAGAATTCCAGAAGCATCAGTGCAGCAGTGAAGCAGTAATCCAGAGTGGAAAATGAGTGTTTTTTAAACAAATGTTCTGAAGGAATTTCCAAACAACAAGAGTAAGGAGTGAAGATTATGATTAGGATGGAGGCAACATCTTCTTCCAAACACTGCATCATTCCCACACAGAAAATGGACTCTTTCCAATGGTTAAATCAAGACTGAATCTTCAACATGTAGTCAGACAAGCGCATGTGCTACCTACGTTCCAGGACAGAAATGGAACCAGGAATACAAAATCCCACTGCCCGTTAGTACTCATAGGGCAATGGGTCCAGTTATCAACCTGTTGCTCCTTCAGTTGTCCCTCACTGCCAGGATGGAGCTGCACATCTGAATCTGAGAATCTGAAGTGTTCAGGCATTCTTTAAAAATATCACCCCTTTACTTCATCTCACACTGTGAGATTAATTTTATAATCCGGAGATGATGAACATCTGCAGAAAACACTGATTCATTGATTAAATGAAAACCAAGACAGAAACAGTGTCTCCTGTTAGGCATCCTAAATAGTTCATACTGAAGTTAAGAACCTTGAACAAATAGGCTCTTCTCCAAACATTTGACCTAAGAATCAGCATTTCTTGGTTTTCAAAATACTAGCCCATTTCTGAAAGTACTTTACAACCTTTAGTTGGAAGTCACTGTATAAACAAGATATGTATATTATTAAATAGACAAGAAAGAAAAGCAGTTTCACTCAAAGATGAGAAATTATCTAAAAGAACCTAGAGATAAGGAAAAGGTTTAAAGGAAGAATTTACATATGTTTACCAGGAAACTACAGTAATTCAAATATATATATGCTAGTAAACTCAAAACATATGATAAAACAGGAAAGAACACTTTTCAATGTACTCATGTGATGCAAAGCTGAGGGAAATTTATTGGAAAGCATTACTCAGGCAGGCTACAGAAGATATACACATCTTACTAAACCTAATCTTAAGGCAACAGTTCAACTGTCTATATACTGTCACTCAGAAATATGAATAGGACATGTAATAATTACATGATACACTATTTACCCTGGCACAAATAAAACTGGAGAGGCATCACTGTGGGTTTATACCAGAATAACAACTCTTTCCATGCTCATTACTTCAGAACAGATGGAAGTTATTGACTCACCTAAATTGCTTCTCTACTTTCACATTGTGTTACACCAAAGATTGTACTGCTGCCTTTCTAGGGAGAGAACATGTTGCAGTGTGCAATAGCATTCTAAGTGGAATGATTCGGTCATTTGCAATTCAGGTGTTAGCAGTTAACTATTATGATCTTTTTGAAAGTTTCCAAGCAAATGAAAAAAGAAAAAGGTTAATTATTTTTCATGAGGTTTTTCTTCAGCATCGGGGTTCCTCAAGTCAAATGAATTTTAAAGCAGAACCATTGTCATAAAGAATAAGAGCTGAGCTCAGTATAGGCTAAAGTGTAATGAATTAATACAAGATCTGGCAAATGTTGTGGGCCTTGTTTGCATCAGTGTTGTAGAGGTACACAACTTGTTTCCGTGAGTCACAAGCACGGTAGTGAATTTTCACATAATGGACAAGGGTAACTAGTGGAAGGGTAAGATGATTTAGAAAATATATTTGCAGTTTACAGGTGACTGGTTTGTAGTTATTACAGGCCAGGCATAATCAGGGAGAGGGCAGTGGAGAGTGTCTAACAGAGTTTCTCCTTTGCTAGCACTCTTAGAACAGGAATCAAATTAATTGGAGATGAAAGGAGCCATATTTTCCATCCATAATTACATGGTCTGCAGGGAGCAGAAATTGCTCACGTGACAGGCAGTGTCTGATACAAGGAAAGAGATGGTTAGAAAGGGAAAGTGACGAAGCGACAAGATTTGAAATGCAACACAGAAAGGCCTGGGAAGAGAAAGGAAGGGATGGGACAATTCTTTGGACAGGAAGTTGTTCAATTGTATGACCAAGGCCACACAGAGTAGGATAGCTGAGC
The DNA here is from genome assembly GCA_035772895.1 of Perdix hodgsoniae. NCBI lineage: Eukaryota > Metazoa > Chordata > Aves > Galliformes > Phasianidae > Perdix > Perdix hodgsoniae. Next base: position 3,350,881 of record JAPSGF010000032.1, read on the forward strand.
TGAAAAGATTGTGCTTCAGAAGACAAATGACAAGGAGCAGAGTAGCACTTCTGGAGGACTAGACTCCGATCAAAGTTTCATAGCACTAAAGAAACAAATGCAGGGAAATACATACCCGTTTGATGTATTTTTTTCATACTACTAAGAGCAGACATCTGTGTGCATTTTATGCTGCAGTTTTCTACAGTGAGCTATAATCAGGAAGTCTGATACTTTAGTGGTGAGTTTCAAAGTTGGTACTTTAAGTTACAGACAAATCTCAGATGACAAACAGGTTTTAGTGTAGGACCATAGAATCTCATATTTATGAAAACCAAACTTGGGAGGTAAAACTTAACTGAACACTTTGGAGATTTCAGAGCAACCTGGACAACTAAGTGGGCTAAGTCCCAACACAAAGGGATCAGTGGGGACCCAGCCAACAAGCCAAGCAGTAAGGACAGACACGAGACACTCACACTTTCTGCAGCAATTTAACCATCTAGGAGCTTCTACTCCCCAGCATATGGCCATGAGAATAATGGTGATTAAGACTTCTGAGAAATATGGTTACATTTCTAGTATTGCTCATTGGCTGCTGGCCATCATCACAGTGGAAGTCAACCACAAGAGCTACTGTGGTTATCTCCATGTTATGTTTGGGTTTAAAATTTGCTTGTGTGTGTTCTACCTTCTGATTCAGTTTTACAGCACTTTCCTAGAGGAAACTTTATTCTTGGTGCCTGTCCCATCATTACTAGAAATAGCTGTGCCTCTTATTTATGTTTTACGTTTCCTTGTATTTTTCTGTTTCTCTTTGTCCTGATTCATTTACCTTCTTATCCCTTATACTCAGCACTGCCAAGCATCTTTGCTTGTTGTTGGATAACTAAGCAGAACCAGATGCCAAAAAAGGCTAATGGGGACCTGGGAAGCTCAGCTGCCTCCTTCTAGCCCTGAACAAGTCACTTGACACACACAGTTCCTCTCAGAGTAGAGCTGGAGTTTTGTTACGTTTTGGAAACTAATAGCAAAATTTATTCATCTGCATCCCTAGGCCACTTCCAAACATTACATGACTATTTGAGTGATTGAAACAAAAGTTAAAAAAAATTAAGAACAAGAAATATATCTGCCCTGTTGAGAATTTCTATTAAAAAATGGAAGTCCTCTACTAATGCTTCAAGCACACCTGCTACAATAGATTTGGAAATACCTTCTGATCTAAACCCAAAGGCACACTTGTCCTGTCAAACAGTACAGCAGTTTTTGTTTGTTTTCATGAAAAAAAAAATAAAAATTCTACATATATATTACAGTTTGCAACATGACACACTTTTTGTTAAGTGTGTTATACTGATACAGCAAGGAGGCATTTTAGAAAACTCCCATTTAGCTGAAAGAGAAAAGCAGTCTCATTTCCTTTTCTGCCGAAGGGGACTGATGAGTGGTTATGCTGAAAACATCAATAAAACTTCTTTCTTTCCAGTTCCTCATGTTTTGTTTCCCTGAGGTTCTGCTTGTGCAGTATAAGTAGAGTGCATGGGGTCCTTAAACAACTCTAAATGCTTTTAGGGTTTGAATCTGGGAGTAATCATTTTTGGCCTCCTTCCCTCAAACAATTTATTGTAAACACAGTGAAAAGGTTGTATGCCGTTCCTTCCTTTAGTGAGACTGTTTACAAAGATTGCTGTTAATTTATAGTGGCAAAGTATTTCCCTTTTATTCTTCCATAACTCTAAACTCTAGAGAAAATTGAACACGCTACAGAAAATAATGGTTTAATCCACTGCAATTTACAACACAGCTATATTACTGCAGCTTGAGGAAATCCCTTGTATTTCTGCCCCAAGGTCTCCTGAATCCATTCCCAATTCCTCCTGAATGAAGCATTCAAACCACTTTGATGGGAGTAGATGGTTTCTGTGGTGGTGTGAAATGGAACAATACGATACACAAGCAATTGAGAATTCAGAAATGTGAAATAAGCCTTGGTTAGGAGGTATGAACAAAAAATATTCTCTTGGATAGACTGGGGCTCCTCACACACTCCTTTTACCTTGTACCTATCTAAGGAAATATCAGGCACCAGCTTGGACAAGACTTTTCTCAAATGTTTTTTGAGTGCATGCTTGTTTCATCTGTGCGCCTTGGTGTCCACTGAACACCTCAGCCTGCTTTATTCCTACGAGCTGCTTTCATGATCCTTCTCCCTTTCTTAGAAAAAACTCAGAGTGGTGAGGCAATGGCACAGGCTGCCCAGGGAGATGGTGGAGTCACCATCCCTGGGGGTGTTCAAGAGATTAAGAGATGTGGCAGTGAGGGACACAGTGAATGGGCATAGTGGAGTCGGGGTAATGGTTGGACTAGATGATCACAGAGGACTTTTTCAACCTTGATGATTCGGTGATTCTCTGAGTTTCATTGCCCCGTCAGCAGGTAAACACTTGGCACTGTCTGAAGAAAACTCAGAGGCAGAGTCAGCACCAGTTAGAAACAAGATGTGTCCCATCCCGCAACCAGGGCTCAGAAATATAAACCACCACATCCTTCCCCCGGGGATGCACACAACAGCCATGCACACAATAAGCATCACCTACTCTCCCTTCTGCTTCAAGAGTATGCATGAGAGGCTGGCTTTGGGCATGCCTGAAGCGACAAAGCTTCATGACTAGTTTTGCATCATAGTGTTTAATCACATAGCATGTTTTTGTTTATAGTCACAAAGTTTACAATTGCACCATATGGAGCAGATTTTGTTTTACTTCAGTTTATCATCAGAAATCAGCTTCTCGGCACTGAGCCCAGCTGATTTCATATTCTGTTGGTTTAAGGGAAGTAGAGTAGGATTGTCTGTCTGTATATTCAAGCTCTTTAATTGACATAAACAAACAGAAAAACACTGTCTAACATGAATGGTTGTTTACTCAGCTCTGCAGAATGGCAAAGCATATCACTATAAAAACTACGCTATAAAAATAAGCTGAATTAGTCAGAGTTGCAATTGTTCTGAAAAGTCCTTCAACACTCAAATGATTCAAGATAGAGTTATCTTTATTTAAGCAGAATTCAAAATATAAATGACTGAAAAATATCAGATAAATTGTTATGGTAGCTGTGTAAATGCAAAATCTAGCAGGGCCTGTGAAAGAAGCTTTTTTAATCCAGAGTAAAAATGAATTTATCGATTTATTCTCTTAAGGTAAAAATGATACCATATAACTCACAAATGATTTTCTCACTTCAAAAGTATTAACTGCCTACATCAGCTTGCAGCAGCTTCACTGGATGTCTCAGCTCCCATCACAGTTGAGGCCAGGAATTTTGGATGTAGATAAACAACTGAGGAGCATATTTGTTTCTTTCTCTATCATGAGAAAAACATTCTTCCTTTGCTCATTGATTGAACAGCACAACATAAGGGAATTTTTAGCAGCTTTAAAACAGCACATGGCAAATATTTTCTTCTCAATTATTTCAGATATAGTATTTTTTAAAAGTCAAGTGGATGGGGTCTTCCTGGAAGAATTCAGGGACAAATTTACTTGGAAGACTGTGGTGTTATGGTACTGGTCTGGATGGCACCCAGGTACTTGCTGGATCTACAACCTCAAGCTGGGAGCTATGATTCTCACAGTGCATGGAAAAAAGCAGACTCTTGAGGCTGGAACCTAAGAAATTTAAGGAGCAAGCAAGGGATCAGTCTGACCTACCCAGTATGAAATGCTAGAGAGGGAGATCAAAGAAAGAGAGGAATGGGTCCTTAATGGTTTATAATGGGAAATACCTCCCTCCCTGTAGTACCCAGCATCAGAACAACTATCCTGGAGGAAGGTACAAGTACTCTTTTACTTCTCCAAAATTTATTTCAGCCATATTTCCTCTGTATGAGGAACTGCATTCAAATTACTGTGTTGCCAGATTTAAATTTCCTTATTTGTTTCTAAATACCTGGATGGCCTCATGCACACTGCTTTGTAACTGTTCTGTTGGCTGGGTGGAACATGGCACCTACAAAGCATTGTTGCATCCATTAATTTGTCTTTCTAAAGGTTCCCCACCAAAGACTATGAGTTGTGATTCAGCTTCCCTTTTCTGTTCTGGTTTGAAGCCTCCCAATAGCACAGCAATTGCACAGAATTTACTGCTCACTGACCATAAGGTTGTGTTGGTGTGACTGACCACTACAAAGATTTCAAAAAATTGCTGTAAAAATGAGCTGTCTTTTCTGAAATTGTTTGTAAATAGCTGTCTTTTCTTCCAAGGCAGGCTAGTGATCTCCAAAGATGTAAAGTTTTTAGCCTAACTCCCTGATTATCTCATCAGTGTTAAAATAATCGTAATAGTATAGTAGTAGTTAATGATTTACTCCTTTTTATTCTTTCAGAGTGTAAGGAAAATAAAAGCTAGGCAAATTCCTGCAGAACTCTGATGAGTTACAGTAATTCAGGCGGAAAATATATTTTTTTCTTTATTTTTCTTTATTTACTTGCTATAAAGAACTCAAATTCAACTCACAAAGTCAACAGTATTTGACCATGTTCATCTATAAAACTAACAAAATGTACTATTTAGATGTCATGAGGAAATACTCAGGTTTCAACTATATAATGCCTCTTTTAAAGAATGTAACCAGAAGAGGTTTGCAGCCAACAGTATTTAAAAAAGGTCCAAGTAATATCAAATGTTATGTCACAGCACTTTCCTTTAATTTCTATCCCTGTTATGAATAAATCTACAACTTTAGTTTCCCCACCTACTGCTTTTTTTTTCCTCTGATTTTTAAAGGCATGAATGGTTTAAGAAATGAAATGGAATGTCCAAGAACTGTACAAGAATATTACAAAATAATTTTCATCTTTTTTCATGGTCAGCTGCTGTTCACAGATCTGCCATTGTGTTCTTAGAAATACTAACCTAACACGAAATACAGGTAGGGACTGTTTCCATTCTATTTTATAGGGGAAGGAGCTCTACACCATGTTTTCATACAACATGAATAGCTCTAGAAAAAAAAATGGACAAGATTGACCTTTTCTGCAACAAAGAACAGCATTTTATTTGCTGAAAAAGCTATTTCAGGAGATAATATGGTCTACATTCTTTTCAATAGAAACACCTACTGATCCAATGCTGAAATTCCACATTGTCAGGAAAATAAAATAGGTACATGAGCTCCACATCAATTTCACTAGAATACACTTCCATCCATGTACAAGGATTTATTTATGAAACAAAATATCTGTGGCCAAAAATTCTGTATGTATTAAGTAATATTTCATACTAACTAAAGACCATTGAAAATATATGACCACCTGAAAATATATGAGCTAAATGTACAATTTTATTTCCCCACTAATCCCTACCCAGTCCAGTCCATTTTTTGTTTGTTTGTTTGCTTGGGTTTTTTTTTTTTTGAGCATTGTGATATGGTATCACACATGGTACTTTGCAGTATATCAGGTGAAATATCACTTCTAGAAATGGATATGTCTAGTGGTAGAGATATGAAATGTAGCAATTGCGTTAGGGAGGGCCTTTTTAAGACGAGGACAGCCATCCATAATTTGAAATCAGCCTCATATCTTTAAATCACCCTTGGAAATATAAGCCAAAGACTGATCAGTAATGAGAGTGTTGGTTTCATGAGAGACATTTTTGAAATTTATATGACTATTGATAAGAAAGTTGATTTGTATCCACCCAAATTTAAATGTTTCTTTTTTAAAAAGCACTTTGCTTTAAATATAATTCTATTATTTCACATACAGTGTGATTAACATTTTAATCACAAGTTGGATATCCCTTTTTAGATATCAGATCTTTAAAAAAATTAGTCCTTTTACCATTTTTTTCTTTGACAAATTTATTGTTGGCCTCAACAGCGATTTACATCTTGTCTTGATTCAGATGTGCACTTTTCAGCCTTTAAATATTCATCCAAGTAATTTCATCATATGCAGCCTATAATTTAAATGGACAAAGTGTAGTGCAGCAAGAAACCCTAAATGCCGTCAGAAGTGTCCCAAGGAGGCGACTGAGTCATGGAGCATCAAAGGAAGGTCAGCACTCATAGCAACCAGCTCGCTGTGTAAGCTACATTAGCTTCTCAAACAAATTAAATCTCTGTACATTTTAGCAATTGGAACAGCATTTTTATAAAGCGTATCCTTGGTGAGTTTAAACTAATAAACAGTAATTCATCATATGCAATAAACAAATCAAACAATTAAATACCCAAATCAAACCACTGAAGCTCAGAGGCAATTTTATTTATACATGGGCTAGTGAATACACGTGCTTTCTCTGAAATAACATGGTATTTCTTCCAAAAAAAAATCATAGAAGAGAACTTGCAGCACTAAGAGGATTATGAAAAAGTAATTTAAAATCTATACAAGACAAACTGGATTTCAAATAGACCTTGAAAACATCACGGAGGTGAAGTCCAGCCTTTCTCTTCTACTACCATCAATTCAGAGCTACCAAAAACAAACAAACAAACAAAAACCCAACAACCCACCATTACCTATGCCTCAGCTGCTTTTCTCTGCGTACAAATCTCTCCATATTGTTGCTATTCATACAAGGAAAAGCTTATTTTGAAAAGTACAGTTTCCCTGCCAGTTGTGGTTTTCCACCCTCTCACAGCTTCAGCCAATTTCTACATATTCCTAATACATCACCCAAAAGGGAAGAAGCTGAATATTATTATTACAGAAAATGTTTTCAAGACACAAACACCCCTAAAACTTGTGCTTCTTTAATTATGTCTGATACTTACTTAAAAAAATGTGCCCCTAAAACCCCTAAAACAGCTTCTTTAATGATGCCAAAAACAAGAGCATGGACACCTTCAGGCACATTTTCTTCTCACAAGATAAACAAGCTTGTACTGCTGCTCATTTCATATGATGATGTGAGGTCTGCTGTAGAAATCTACTCTCCGCTTATCATGAAAATATTCTGCAAAGTAACACAATCCTCAAAAACCACAAAGCCCAGATTTTTGATTCCTAACAGATCTTAAAGCTAGAAATTTAGATTATGGCATTCCATTATTATGTTAAATTGTGCTAAATAACTTTAAAAGCCAAGTATTTTTTTCAGGCTGCAAGACTGTTGGCTTTATGCGTCAGCACTGGTTTGTTTGTTTAGTGAAAGAGGGAGTGAAAATAGGTGAGAAATAATTTTCAGACATTACTAGCTTTGGTCTCAGCATGTAACCTGAACAAAGCGGGGGAGCAGATAGCCATTTAGCATACTTCAGCCATCGTGGGTTGCGCTAAAATACTTGAACTCTCATGGAGCAGGCAGAACTGCACCTGGTTGGCAGCCGTATATGGGTTGATATGAAATCGATGGCACGTGGTAAATTGTAGGCTTCTATGGGGCACACGTGTTAAATGTTAGCCCCAAGAGGCTTATTAAGAGTGTTATAGACCTAAAGAGTCCCTTAAAATACTGGGCTTTTATATTCATTGACTTTTGCAAGTACCACAGATTGCATCTTGACCAGTCCTGTTCTGAGGATATAAACATGAGCAGCAAAGAAGGAAGAAGAGAAAATTTTCCTTTAAGCCAGCCACACTTAAATACATATATTGTATCTTTTATTCTGTATATTACTGTTTTTATCTCAGTGTGTCCTAAGCGCTGAACTTTTAAACATGACATAACGTAGATATTAAATACTTTGCCCACAGAAGTATCACAAATTTAGGGAAGATGCTTCATGGAAACTAAGTAGAATGAGGTCTTGTGACTGGGGAAGGGATGCCAATAAAAAGAGGATGACTGATAGAGCAGACAGAGCCCATGAACTTTAGTCTGAGCTTCTTCTAGGGACAGAGAAAAAAAAAACCATGATTTTTTTTATCATGATTTCTCATGGCATATTCTCTAGCAAATTATACAGGAAGAGATCAAAAGAAGTATACCTGTGTGAAGTTTATGTCAGAAAAATATCAATAATTTAGTGCAGTGGAGACATGACATAAGGTCCTCTGGGTTAAAAAGGTGCATATTTAATGGAAATGCAGTACTTCTGTTTTCCTCAATAATGGACTGAATTAAGCAAATGCTCCTCTTCCACTGTATGGATTTGTTTGAGGAGTTTAGCTTATAAACAGTTCATCTTAAATGAGGCAAACTCGGTACATAGGTACATACCACTTAGAATCGTGTTGTAGATTGATTTTCACTGTGGTTTATTGTTGTGTTTTAGTTTCACATATTTTCTTTCTCCGTGAGATAAGGTTTTATATCTACAACATTTCCACTTGTAGAAGATATGACTGTCTTCAGGTCACCTTTCACACAAACCTAAGTTAAAGACTGAAAAAGGCACATTCCAGTTCTTGATCACTTCTGCTAGCAAACTCGTTGGGAAAAGCCATCACAGGTATGAAGAACAGTATTGCATGGTATCTTCATATTCCTCACATGTCCACACTAAACGGATCTGCCACTTTTTCTGATATATAAAAAGCAACAGAACGTTCAATATAAACAAATCTGGTGTAAGAAGAGAAGAGGACACAGAGATCCTCTATTGTTTTCCAAAATTTTACCTCGTGCAGGGAACATTTGTACAAGTAAATCACCAGTCAGCATGTTTGATATGGTCAGCATTTTTCACATAACTGGAATCAAGAGGGGAGCTATGACACTGAAATGACTGCCCACAAGAAGTGGGTAACATCTCTTCAAGGAATTGAAACAGAACATTTTCTTCTGCAAATGAGGTGTGGATTCTTCAGCACTGCATAGTAGTTGAACAAAGCTTTTCCTCATAATGAACCATTCATTTGGATTTCGCAATGTCTCATCACTTCAGCCACAGATGGTGACCGTGCCAAGAGAACTTCTCACATATAATTTCCAATGTTTTCTTTCCAGTTACTCAAGAGGGAGGAAGGGGTTGGAGCATGGAGACAGAGCTGTAGTTCCTAGTGAAGATTTTACAGTGAGTCTCTTTTTGTATAAAAACGGTACTCAGAACTTTGCTGTTGGAACATTAGTGAGAATTCTGTTCATAAAAACACTTTGACCCTGCTATTAGTAGTCCTGCCAGAGTTTGGACGTTATCATCATGAATTATAATAGTGCTTCTTGTAACACCAAACATTAAAACTAGCACTTTGTGTGTATGTAAGAACAAACTGTACCATACCAAAGGTCCTCCAAGATTGCTATCTTGACCCCTACAGTGGCCAAAACAAAAGGGACATGGCAAGTTTAAAATGATAATCCTTTTGGAAGACTCCTTCAGTTCCCAGCAATTAGGGGCTTTTTTACACCCTGGGAAAAACATTTCAGCCAGACCACTATGTGGACAGCCTCAGGGACTACTTTTAAAGTCATTTCTGCTTTTGAATCCACACTTCCAAATCTTATTTATACAATAAGTAGAAGACAAGGACAAAGGAATGACAGCTTTGCACATTTTTGTAAGGAAGTATCAGACATAATTTTACTGCATGAAGGAAAAGTTTGCCAATCAAGTTGTTTAAATTTCTATTCTGTTTCAGTGTCTACTACATGATTTCTAAATGCTGGCTAGGCAGCATTTTCTGAGATGAACTACTCAGCAGAAGGAAGAAATATACTACTTCATGTCTGCTCAAAACATAAGTTAGTATTTTGCTTCTGGCTAAACAAAATCCTCCTCTGCCAACTTTTAGTGCACGTTTTACCTATTAAAATCACAGCCTCAAAACATCAATTTGTAAAACCTCCTGCCAAAAGTATGGCTGTAAACTCAGAGATTATTTCTGTGATGAAGAACTACTAGTCAGTATCCATGGAATAAAAGAAGGTATTCCTTTTATAGGAATTTTGTTCCTCTTTGCAGCAAATGTTAGAGGCAGGTGTGGATATAGCAACCATGAGATTGCTGAGTGAAGGGACTTACAAGAGGAAATAAGGAGTCTTCACTAGAAGGAAGAATTTCAAAACACTGATAGCAATGACTTCAGGGGAGCAGAAGATTCATTAAATGCATAATTAAGGACTCACTTTTAGAGTCTTTTATCTCTTCTGCTTTGCCTCTTTTCTTCTTGTATCCTCTATTATTTCTGCCAGCTGAAAATGACAATATACAAAAATAAGGCTTTCAGTAGATGACATAATCTTCTAGTCTGACAGTCTGCTACTTTAGAAGCTGAATTTAAAATGAGTTGTCATCATACAGACACTATACTATTTATCTCAGTGAGAAAACATTTTAAAATTCACTGCAGATCTCAAGAAATCAGACCTTGCTTCTGCTGTCTAAACATGAAATGCATAGGGTAGCATGTCTGACAATCAGATGCTGGTCTAACAGGTCGTGGAAATTTCATGGGTTTGTGCCATATTTACCTTCAGAGTTGAAGTACAGATAATGCTGAATTCTAGAAGCCATTATGAACAGTAGATGGGTATTATGCCTGTCCTAAAGACATCATCATATGAATCTCAGAGATTCATAGACTCCAGTCACTTGCTAGGGGAAGTCCCTATGGACTACTACAGTCAAGAGAACACTGAGAATATTGGCACAATAATAGCCTTCAAAACTGAAAAAGGTGGCCTGTAGAAAGGCACCACTTTCAGTACTTGAAGGGTGTGTATAAATAGGAGGGTGAATGACTTTTTACATGGCTTGATAGTGATAGGATAAAGGGGAATGTTTTAAACAGGACAGGAGAGATTTAGGTTAGATATTAGGTGGAATTTTTTTCACTCAGAGGACGGTGAAGCACTGGAGCAAGTTGCCCAAGGACATTGTGGATGCCCCATCCCTGGAGGTATTCAAGGCCAGGCTGGATGTGGCTCTGGGCAGCCTGGTCTGGTGGTTGGCAACCCTGCACATAGCAAGAGGGTTGAAACTAGATGGTTATTGTGGTCCTTCTCAACCCATGCCATTCTATGATTCTATGAATAAGTCCGCATTCCAGTGAGTGACTGGTTTAAATATCAGTTGTTTCACATCAGGCATAAGGAAAGGACCTTCTAGTAAAACAGGCCTTTAAGAACTGGAACAAATTGCCTAGGGATGGTGTCAAAAATATTTTAGTGGATTTTTTAAGAAACAGCCCCAAATCTGCCAGTAATAATGTGCATATAGATAAACCTGTCTTAGGGTAAAAGAACATGTTAAAGGTTATTTCCACTTTGCTTTCTGTGATTCTGACCTACTAAGAATAATGATCATTTTGATCAGAACATATGTTTGTGCAGGCTTTTTATCCAAGGACTCCAAACTTAATCAATGGCAGATAGGATATGTAGACCTGAACTCAAAATGCCCTCAATAACTTAGAGAGGGTATTATGTCAAACAAATAAATAATATTTCAGCTAGCTCACTTTGTTGCCAGAAGTATATAAATAAGGAATATGTATGTAAAAAATGAATATGTTTATTATTTTTGTGATTTACACATGTAGTACATACACATTCATAGAATCACAGAACGGTTTAGGTTGGAATGGATCTTTTCATGTCATATAGTTTCAATCTCTCCCTGTCATGAACAGTGACATCTTTCACTAGATCAAGTTACCCCATCTAACCTGGCTTTGAATGCTTCTAATGATGGGGCAAACACAGCTTCTGTGGTCAAACTGTTCAAGTGTCTTACCATCTTCACAACGAAGAACTTCTTCCTCATATCTGATTTTTTTCTACCTTCCTTCAGTTAAAAACCATTATTCCTTATCCTGTCAATCCTGTCACTATACAACCCTGTAAAAAGTCTCTTTCTATCCTTCTATTAAGCCTCCTTTAAGTACTGAAAAGCTGCAAAAAAGATCTCCCTGGAGCCCTTTCCAGGCTAAACAATCCTAACTCTCATAACTTTTCCTTGTAGGAGATGTTTTCTGGGCTATAAGCATGCACTGCCATCTCATATCCAATTTTTCATCCAATGGTATCACAAGTTCTTCTCTGGAGGGCTACTTTAAAATCCTTTTGTGTCCCAGTCTGTACTGACACTGATTGCCCTGAAGCACATTCATTTCTTTTCACTTGGTTTTAATGAACTTCTTGAGGTTCAGATAGACCCAATTCTCAAAGCCTGCCTAGGTCCCTTTGGATGTTATTTCTTCCCTTTGTAGTATCAACTGCACCATCCAGCTTGGTGTCATCTGCAAACTTGCTAAGGATACACTTAATCCTACTGTCTATGTTATCAATAAAAATACTGAATAGTACTGGTCCCAGTATGAATCTCTGAGGGACACTACTCATAACTGATCTCCACTTCAACACTGAGCTGTACTACTGGGGCCAGATTCTCTCAGGACTGCAGCCACACTTCTCCACTTGTTAATCTCAAGGAGCACTTCAGTGGGAAGTCCTACTTAATTCTTCTAGAACTGAAGCTCATCCTCAGTCTTCTAGTCTGAATATTGCATACTTGTCTGAAGGCCTTGAATACATGTTTCTCTGAAGTCAGTGGGCCTACACCTAGATAAAGATAGGGCAAATGACTGCGTATTCAAGCAGTAGACATATTTATGCTTATTTTATACATTTATACTGAGAGCACTGTCACCAGTGGTTCAGCAGAGAAACAAAATCACATATATGAAGAAAAATGTATTATGTATTTACCTTCAAACACAATGAAACATGATATCCAAAAACTAGGATTTTTTTATGTAAAATGGATTTTAAGAACATAAGTGTTAAAGTGAAATCTCTTAACCAACGCACGTACTGCATCACCAGCAATTACCTGAAGCATTACCTCTTGGCTATTGAAGCATATTATACCATAAGAAGCTACAAACAGGTCTCTCCATCTTTTATTAACCTACTACTTTAAAAACAAAACTATGTTGTTTTCTTCTTCATATGCACTGCCTGTAAGCATGTCATTAACATTCAGTTGCCAGAATACTAAATAATAGCTAACGGCATGGCACACTGGTGTCAAATTCATTAAGAGTGTTTATTTTTAAGTACCAGCACCAAGAGTGTTTAATGTATAATATGGCAGCCTTCATTACTGATAATAATAAGCAACATGTTTCCTTAAGATTTGCTATCTCTTCTTCACACAAGCAAAGCCAACATGTCTGCTGGGTGTTTGTTTGTCTTTCATTTTATGTCATTACAGAAGATCAAGATAACCACTCAGCAGTTATTATGTGATGTTAGTGCAAGCAACTTCTCTGCTCAGCTTTCTTTGACTTACTTTGAACATAATTACATAGCAAAAATAAAATGCGACCCTAAATAAATACAGAGAATCTGATGTCAACTGATTAGAGAACAGAGTGGGCATAGAGCAAAGGTCCAGTTGCTCCATTATTAGCACCTCCATTTTCTTATATTTAATCATGATCTTCACACAGAAGATGAAGCTCTCAGATCCTTAAACATTAACAGAGTTTTTCAAGACAGTATAGTAACCAAACAATCTGCACAAACTATACATACTGTCATGGACTCATCTCTGAGAAAAAAAATGAGGCCCCAGCTGAAGCTGACTTTCTAGGCTGTGTTCAGACCACATCAATAGAGAAAGACAGCTTTGGAAGACAGTTCAAACCTCGTCTCCTATACACAGTTTTTCTCAGCTTCTCTCCCTGTTTAGGGAAGGACTCCAGGTAACCTGTTCAGCGTGGAAACCTAACTTTGGGAGAGCACAGATATAAATGAGAAGATTCCCATTGGACAACAAAGTCCACCATGAAGAGGTGAATGGGATTTCACTCTAAAACAACCCCCCCCTTGAACATGTTGAGTTGCTCTTCTTTCTATTCCCAGCCTAACTCTCTTCTTCCCTTCTCCAAGCAATGCCATTAAAATTTTACTTGGAAGAAAAAATATCATTTATTTTGTAGTTATTATACCCAATTTCCTCTAAAGTTCCTCAGAGTATCTCAATGATATACCGAATCAATCTATCTGGCAGCAGTGTTTGATCTGTAGCTCACCAGGGCCAGTCCTGTTTAATATGTTTATTCATGATCCAGATGCAAGGATTCTGTTCACAGATGACAGAAAGCTACCTGAAGGCAGGAAGACCCTGCAGGGTGATCTAGATAGGCTGGATTGATGCGCTTAGACCAATTATATGAGGTTCAACAAGACCAAATTCTAGGTCCCACACTTCAGTCACAACAACCCCATGCAATGCTACAGGCTAGGGGCAGAGTGACTGGAAAGTTGCAGTGAGGAAAAGGAAGTGCTTGTCAACAGCCCGCTGAACATGAGCCAGCAGTGTGTCCAGGTGGCCAAGAGAACCAATGGCATCCTGATTTGTATCAGAAATAGTGTAACCAGCAGGAGCAGAGAAGCAATTGTCTTTCAGTACTCAGCTCTGGTAAGGCCACACCTCAAGAACTGCCTTCAGTTTTGGGCCCCTCACTACACAAAAGAGGCTCTGGAGTGCGTCCAGAGAAGAGTGAAGAAGCTGTGAGGGGTCTGGAGCACAGGTTTCATGGGGAGTGGCTGGTGGAGCTAAAATTGTTCAGACACAGAAGAGGAGGCTCAGGGGAGACCTTATTGCTCTCTACAACTCCCTGAAAGGAGGTTGTGGTGAGGTGGCGGTTGGCCTCTGCTCCAAGGCAACAGTGATAGAATGAGAGGTAATGGCCTTAAATTGTGCCAGGAGCAGTTCAAGTTGCATATTAGGAAGAATTTCTTTTCTGAAAGATGCTTGAATGAGCTGCCCAGGGAGGTGGCTGCCATCATCCCTGGAGGTGCTCATGAAACATGGAGATGTGGCACTGAAAGACATGGTTAGTGGTGATAGGTTGAACTTGGACTAGATGATCGTAGAGGTCTTTTCCAACCTTATTAATTTCATGTTTCTCTGATCATATTAGAATGATAAATATCTCATGCTGAATAGAACTCCTTGTCACTAGTTCCTATGTAGAAGCATCTTTGTACCACACACACACACTATATATATATATATGTATATATAAATTGCTGCCACAGTTGAACCAAATCAAACAAAACTATAGACAGGACAAGAGTTTCAGCCAGAGCAGATTTCAGCCAGAGCGGACCTAAAAAACATCAGTCCCACAGCCTTACAAACTCAGTACAAAGCTTATGACAAAGCAACAGTAATGCCATGTTTCAGGGCTACAGAGTTACAATCCTTCTGCCCTTTAGTTTCTTTTCTTCAAAATTCTCACTCTAAATCCAAAAGAAAAGAAACTGGAGATAAGGAAATGTTCAAATATTCTTTCAAAGCCAGATTTTCCAAATAACAAACTCAAATGGAAGGAGCTTCTAAGGAACGTTTTAATAAGAAATATATGGTTTACATCCTCTGCTTTTAACATTAGTAAAATAGACATGACAATGAACTAATTACTAATATATTAACTGCAGTCAGTATTTGGATGAGTGGAACCCTGAGACAACACATGGCACTGAGCACACTCTGTCACCTACTCTGCTAATAGCAAAGTATTCAACATATGTCACCTGTAGTAGAGAACTACATGGAGTTGCAAGGCTCCTCAGGAAAGATG
Organism: Perdix hodgsoniae; assembly: GCA_035772895.1. NCBI lineage: Eukaryota > Metazoa > Chordata > Aves > Galliformes > Phasianidae > Perdix > Perdix hodgsoniae. The sequence goes on from JAPSGF010000032.1 coordinate 3,366,351, forward strand.
ACACCCTACTTGTTACATTCATAGGCAAATAAAAGCTCTTCCTTCAAAGACAACGTGCCTAACTGCCAACCATTATGGAATAACACTTCCCCAAGACAAAGACTACTCTGATATCCAGAATCAGAATCTCTTGAAGTTGAAAACAAAGGTGAACACTGATAATATAAAAACATGCTGAAAAACCAAGCAGTAAGTAACAGATCAATTGGATGCTGGCACAGAATAATACAATACAAACCCAGCTGTTCACTAGCATCTGTTACAAAAAAACATTCTAATTTTCTCTCTTTCTCTGCAAGCCCCCTTCTTTTTGAGAATCAGAAAAGTGAAGGGTTTTCATGCTTAGTTGGCTTTATTTACTGCCCCAGAGACATCTTAAGTTGGTCACAGATAGTTGGAGGAAAGTGAAAAGCAATGGTACAGGACAAATAATATGGCTGACAGGACAATCATGCACTTTAGGGAACAGTTATGTTCAGAGATAAGTGTTCCAGTCCGCAGGGAGAGCAAAACACATGCCAGTAACAGGAGAAAATAAGAACTTAAAAAAAAATAGACAACAGCCTAGGTCCATGTTTTTCCTCCTGGATCTCTTATGTGGTTTAGCCCATTCAGCTGTCTTCAAGATCAGTTTGGAACTCACTGCCAAAAGACTTCATCAAGGCAAAAATTTTGACATAGTTGAAGATGAACTAGACATTTACATGGATTATGAGGCTAACCAGAATGACAGTTTTAAGGAGTTTATTAACACATTAAAAACGAGGGCTTTTGGAAAAGCTATCATGTGAATCGCATGCTTCAGTGAAGAAGATAATCTCAGGAGAACTGGTTGATGTAACCTTACACAAATAATGGTCCAAGATAAACTATAGATTTTTTTTTTTTCCTAAAATTCCTAAAACTCTCTGTATCACTTACTTCTGATGAAAGAGACCTCTCCAGTCTGATTATACTCATGCAGTTAAAGGAAATGTTCTTAAGACACTTCTCTAAAATGTCAGGCCACCTGACACAGAAGTACTCTTTATAGTATAAAAATTAGTTGTCCTTCAAAATAGATCAACTGGGAGTGGCGTCTGGTTCTTACTAATTCCTGATCTGAAGAAATGCATAAGTACTAGTTGTATATAATTAAGACCGTGGGGCCAGTAGGATTCATCCCAAGATACTTAAAGACCTCGCTGATGTTAACACAAGACCTCTCTCAACTATTTTTCAGTGGTCTTCAGAATCTGGAGAGTTCCCCATTGAGTGGAAGTTGGAAAATGTCTCAGTTTTCAAGAAGAAAAACGAAGACCCTGGGAATTACAGATCTGTCAGTCTTACTTTGATACTTGGAAAAATTGTGGAGAAAATTATTCTGTAACATCTGAAAGACAATGCAGTCATTGGTTACAGCCAACACAGGCTTATGAAGGGAAGGCTCTGTTTAATTAATTTAATCTCATTTTATGATAAGGTTACCCATCTAATTGACCAAGAGAAGCCAGACAATCTTTTCAGATTTTATTAAAGCTTTTAATACTTTTTTTTTTTTCCCACAATATCCTTCAGGACAAAATGTCCAGCATACAGCCAGACAAGAATGTAATATGGTGGATGAAAAACTGGTCAATAGGTTGTGATCAAAGAATTATAGAAAATGCGGTTACATCACTACTATCTTGCTTCACAGCTGCTGCTCTGAATAGTTTTTTCTTGTATTCCCACAGGTTTACACTAGTATAGTGTAGTCACTAGTAGGGTTCTACAGGTTTCCATTTTAGGACCAGTTCTTTTTAATGTTTGCATAAATAACTTGGATACTGTTTTCATAAAGGACTTGAAGATGTACCAAGTAAATCTGCAGAAGACACTAAATTAAGAAGACCTGGAGATTCAGGTTAACAGCAAGTTGAATATCACAGAATCACAGAATCATCAAGGTTGGAAAAGACCTAAAAGATCATCCAGTCCAACCATCACCAATACTCCCCAGCTAAATCATATCCCTCAACACAACATCCAAACGTCTCTTGAACACATCCATGTTCGGTGACTCCACCACCTCCTTGGGCAGTGCATTCCAGTGCCTGACCGCCCTTTCCGAGAAGTAATATTTCCTAATGTCCAGCCTGAATCTCCCCTGGCACAGTTTGAAACCATTGCCTCTAGTTCTATCACTGTCTACACGAGAGAAAAGGCTAGCTCACCACAACCTCCCTTCAGGAAGTTATAGAGAGCTATAAGGTCTCCCCTGAGCCTCTTCTTCTCCAGGCTGAACAATCCCAGCTCCTTCAGCTGTTCCTCACCAGTGCCGAGTACAGGGGGACAATTACCTCCCTATTCCTGCTAGTAACACTGTTTTTGATGCAAGCCAGGATGCCGTTAGCCTTCTTGGCCACCCGGGCACACTGTCGGCTCATGTTCAGCCGAGCAACACCCCCAGGTCCGTTTCCTCCACACAGTCCTCCAGCCACTCCTCCCCAAGCGGAGTCAACAGCATGCCTGGCAGCCAAAAGAGCCAGCTGTATCCTGGGTACACCAGATATAGAACTGCTAGCTGTTTGAGGGAATGGATTGTCCCGTTCTGCTCTGTATTGTGCAGCCTCACTTTGAGTACTGTCGGTAGTTTGGGGCACTATAATACAGTGAGGACATGAATCTATTAGAAAGTATCCAAAGAAGGCAACGAAGATGGTGAAGTGTGTAGAAGGTAAAACATATGAGGAATTAAATCCTTTGGTTTGTTCAACTTAGACAAAAGCAGACTGAGGGGAGGCCTCATTGCAACCTTCAGCTTCCTCACAAGGAGAGGTAGGTCCTGATATCCTCTCTGAGATGACAACATTAAAATCTCAGGGAACATCATGAAGCTGCATCAAGAGAGATTCATATTGCTTATTAGGAGAAATTTCTTCACCAAGAGGGTTGTTTGTTATTGGAAGAGGCTCCCCAGGACACTGATCAGAGCACCAAACCTGCAGAACTTCAAAAAGCTTTTGGACAGTGCTTTCAGACATATGGCTTGAATTGGTTAGTCCTATATGGAGCCACGCATTAGACTTAATGATCCTTGTGGGTCCCTTCCAACTCTAGATATTCTATGATTTTAGGATCCCGTGGCCCACTTCAAACCTGATCAAGCTAAACTCTCCCTAGTGTCAGGGATTCTTCTAACAGTTAATCAGACTGGACTGGTTTCCATGCCTGTGCTCATCCTCTGGCAAAATTTAGTTTATTAGTAGAAGAGATTAGTACAGAACTATGATAGTATTTTCTAGCATCAGGGACTTCACTGTCCTTGTGTCATCTCTCATGTACCAACCAAAAAAAAAAAAACAACAACAAAAAAACAACCAACAAAACCAACCCTTTTATAATAATCCCCACTGGATGACAGCTTCCCCAGTGGTTTACAGCATAGACTTAGTTTCTAATTCCAATGAGATCTTTTGGACATTAAATGACAAATATAGAAACTAATTGGTAGTATTTCTCAGACAAATTCTTTGAAACATAGAATTGCAAGGGTTACACAGTACCTCTAGGTCAGAAGGGAGATCACCTAGTCCAATTCTCCTACCGCACATTGTACAGGAAAGTACTCAGTGTGAGGTTTTGAATATCTCCAGAGAAGGAGATTACGCAATCTCTCTGCTTGGCCAAATATGATTTCCCCTTGATGAATCCACATTGACTCAATGTGGATTCAGTTATTGTTCTCAATAACTTTCTTTGCTTCCACTTGTTTGGAGATGGCATACAGAAGTAGTTGTTCCATCATCTTTCCAGTGACAGAGGTGAGGTTGACTGGCTTGTAGTTTCCTTCTTGCCCTTTTTGAAAATTGGAGAAACACTGGATATCTCCCAATCTTCTAGTATCTATCCCGTACTCCACGACCTTTCAAAGATGATAGAGAAAGATTCGCCAATCACTTAATCAATTCCCTCAGCATTTCTGGGTGTATTCTATCAGGGTCTGTGGATTTTTGGGGGTTGCATTTGACTAGATGATCTCCTGCCAGATCCTCCTCAACCAAGGAGAAAACTTCCTTTCCTCAGATTCTCTCTCCATTCCAGGGTCTGGAATTATTGAGGGGTCGAGTCTTAGCAGTAAAGAATGAAGCAAAGGTGGTGTTCAGCAATTCCTCATTCTCAGCTCCTCTTTCTAAGTATTCTCCATTACCAGGGCACCCAACTCATTCAGCAGTGGGCCCACATTTTCCCCAGTCTTCCTTTTGCTACCAATATGCTTGAAGAAGCTTTTCTTGTCCTTGATCTACCTCACCAGAAGTGAACCTTCCTCATCACTTCCCTACATGCCCTGACAACATCCCTATATTCCTCCCAGGTGGCGAGATCCTTTTCACCTTTCTATAGACTCTCTTCTTTCTTTTGAATTTTTCCATGAGCTGCTTTGTCATCCATGTGGGTCTCCTGCCAACACTGCCTGATTTCTCACTTACACAGATGCACCAATCGTCAGCCTGGAAGAAGTGGTGTTTGAATGTCAGCCAACTCTCTTGGGCCCCCTTGCCTTCTAATGCTCTAATGCACAAACCCATGGGATACTTCCAAATAGCATGTAGATCAAGGTAGGCTCTTGTCTAGAATTCTAGAATTCTAAAATTGCAATCCTACTTTTTGCCTTATTTCTTTCACGTAAGATCCTGAACTAAGATCACCTAATCCAAAAATCAAACCTATCACCACCATGCCCACTAAACCATGCCCCTCAGTGCTACATCTCCACATTTCTCGAACAGCTTCAGGGTCAATGGCTCTATCACCTCCCTGGGCAGCTTATTCCAATATCTCACCACTCTTTCAGAGAAGAATTTTTTCCTAATATCCAACCTGAATCTCCTCTGGCACAAATTGAGGCCGCTACTTCTTCTATTGATAGTTGCCTGGAAAAAGAGGCCAACTTCCAGCTCATTATAATCTCCACTCAAGGAGTTATAGAGAGCAAGGTCTCACCTGAGCCTCCTATTCTCCATATGGAATAACTGCAGTTCCGTCAGCCACTCCCCATAAGTTTTGTGCTCCATATTATTCACTAGTTTTGTTGCACTTCTTTGGACATGATCACAGAATCACAGAATCACAGAATCACAGAATGACCCGGGTTGGAAGGGACCTCAAGGATCATGTAGTTCCAACCCCCCTGCCTAGCAGGGCCACCAAACATACACCTTTACTAGATCAGGTTGCCCAGAGCCCTGTCCAACCTGGTCTTGAACACCTCCAAGGACGGGGCATCCACAACCTCCCTGGGCAGCCTATTCCAGGACCCAACCACTCTCCCAGTAAAGAACTTCCCCCTAACATCCAACCTAAATCTTCCCTCTTTTAACTTAAAACCATTTCCCCTAGTCCTGCTATTATCAGCCCTTTCGAAGAGTTTACACCCCTCCTGGGAGTAAGTTCCCTTCAGGTATTGAAAGGCTGCAATGAGGTCACCCCGCAACCTTCTCTTCTCCAGGCTGAACAAACCCAACTCCCTCAGCCTGTCCTCATAGGGGAGGTGCTCCAGCCCCCTGATCATCTTCGTGGCCCTCCTCTGGACCTTTTCCAAAATCTCCATGTCTTTTTTGTGCTGAGGGCTCCACACCTGGACACAGTACTCCAGATGGGGCCTCACAAGAGCAGAGTAGAGAGGGACAATCACCTCCCTATCCCTGCTGACCACCCCTCTCCTGATGGAGCCCAGGATCCCATTTGCTTTCTGGGCTGCCAGAGCACACTGCTGGCTCATGTTAAGTTTCTCATCTATCAGGACCCCTAGATCTTTCTCTGCCGAGCTGCTCTCAAGGACAACTCCTCCCAGCCTGTACAGATGCCTGGGGTTCTTCCGGCCCAAGTGCAAAACCTTGCACTTTGCCGTGTTGAACCTCATTAGGTTCACCCGAGCCCAGCTTTCCAGCCTGTCAAGGTCCCTCTGAATGGCATCTGTTCCCTCCGCCGTATCAACTGCACCACTCAGCTTGGTGTCGTCAGCAAACTTGCTGAGGGTGCACTCCATTCCCTCATCGATGTCATTAATAAAGATGTTAAAGATGTTAAAGAGCACCAGTCCCAAGACAGACCCTTGAGGGACACCGCTCGTTACCGGCCTCCACCTGGACATAGAGCCATTGACCACCACCCTCTGTCTGCGGCCTTTCAACAAATTGCTTATCCATCTAGTTGTCCACCCATCAAATCCACTTCCCTCCAATTTGGAGATGAGGATGTGATGGGGGACCATGTCAAAGGCCTTGCTCAGGTCCAGGTAAATGACATCGGTCGCCTTCCCTTCATCCACCAACGCCGTCACTCCATCATAGAAGGCCACAAGATTAGTTAAGCATGACCTTCCCCTGGTGAAGCCATGCTGGCTGTCTAGGATCACGTGCTCGTTCTTTATGTGATCAAGCATGTTGTCCAGGAGGATCTGTTCCATAATCTTCCCAGGCACGGAGGTGAGACTCACCGGCCTGTAGTTACCCGGGTCCTCCCTGCTCCCCTTCTTGTAAATGGGAGTGACGTGGTCACTCCCATCCGATCCAGGGCCTCAGTGTCTTTCTTGTAGTGAGGGGCCTAAAACTGAGTCTCCTGGTTATAGAAGGAAATCAGGATGATCAGGCAGGACCTGCTTTTCATGCATCCATGCTGACTGGGTCTGATCCCCTGGTTGTCCCACATATGCTGTGTGATTGCACTCAAGACAACCTGCTCCATGATCTTCCCCAGTCAAGCTGACAAGCCTGTGGTTCCCTAAATCCTCCTTCTGACCTTTTTTGTAGATGGGCATCTGTTCTTCTCATGAAGAAGCAAAACTGATTCTAATAGATTCTTGGCAATACCAGGCAAAGTATTTGCAAGTAGGCCAATAGTCATATACATGAAGAATGGAACATATCCAACTGGTAAATGGGATCTCCAGCTATGCAGCACTCCATCTCAAGAAGCACCCACAGCCCAAAAGATGCTCTCCCTTTATACCTACCTTTATATGATCCCCATAGACTTGTGACAGTCTGAGTAGGTCACTAACTTTTTCCCTCTGAATGAGTTTATTTTTTTCTCCATCTCTGTCTTCCAGCTCAGGGGGCTGGGTACTCTGAAGATAACTGGCCTGGCTATTAAAGATGGAGGCAGAGAAGTACACTGAGTACATCTTTTCCTCATCCCCAGTGGTGGTGTTATCCACTGCATTCAATAAAGGATGGAGATTCTCCTTGGCCCTCCTTTAGTTGTTAATGTATTTGTAAAAATGTTTTTTCTTATCCTTTACAATGGTGAACAAATTATAGTCTAGCTAAGCCTTCACCTTTCTAATTTTCTCTCTTCATAATTAAGGAACATATTTGCGTTCTTCCTGAGTAGCCTGCCTGTTTTCCAAAAATGGTAAATTCTCTTTTTTTTTTCTCCAGGTCTCCCAGGGGATTCTCCCAGCCAATGTCCTAAAAAGTCCAATGTCATCCCTATGGAAGTCCAAGATAGTAATTTTGTTGAACCCCCTCCAGACTGAAACCCCCAAGACCAGGAGAACTTTTGGAGAAACCAGGAGAACAGTTGGAACTTGATGATCCTTGGGGTCTCTTCCAACCCAAGCCATTGTATGGTCTTATGACTTCAATAAGAATCAAGATCTCTACCATTTCGTGGTCACTCTGCTCAAGGCAACTCCCAACCACTACATCTCCTACCAGTCCTTCTCTGTTCATAAACAGCAGGTCTAGCAGAGCACCTCCTCTAATAGGCTCTTTTATCAGCTGTGTCAGGATATATCTTTCATACACTCCAGGAACCTCCTCTATGCTGTAATTCCAGAAAACGTCTGGTAAGTTGAAGTTTCCCAAAATAACAAGGGCGAGTGATTGTACATATGCCATCCATGACAGCATTCCAGTCATCTGATTATAATCCATAATTTTAAAGCCAGAATAGAAAATACATATTGTCTATCAATATGCAACTTGATATTACTAACACATAGCCTCAATTCAATAGAAGTTATCTTCTTCTCTTTATTATCACACGTGTACAGTGTACTGCTTGCAGAAACAGGTATTTTTGAATTTACCTACATTAATTCAGTGGCAATAGCCCAACCCCTCAGTCTGTATTTTTTCTTTCAAAAGCAGTATATGCATCTTAGATGAATATGTCTTATGTAGTGACATACAAATCCAATCATGGATTGTTAAATACATAACTAATCTATTTACCTTATAAAAGATTAATTAAAATACTTTGCATCTGTAGTCAACTATGCAGCATGGCCACTGACACTGACTTGCTGCTAACCACTACATTTTGATTAACACAAGGAATTTAAAAATATGTAGATTAATATTTCATTTTTTTTGCTTAAATAACAAGGTTTTCCATGAAGAAATCAATTTGCGAGGATATGTGACAATTTCATCAAGCTCCATCTTGTTCATGCATATTTTCTTTTATTCTCTAAATAAATATATACATAAATTTCTTAAGTTAGGTTCCATCTTGGAAAGCCATGGACATGTTATTTTTAACTCCTTTTTTTTGTATAAGAATTTCAAAATTATTCTAAACCAAAATACTTCACTGGAAATGAAATACTCTTCATCTTCTGAAAATTTAAAATGAATATTTTTCCTAACTGCTACTTCATTAAATAAAATAATATTTCATCAATACAATTTGAAATGTTCTGTATTGAAAACTGCAAAGTATGTCTTGATATTTTCTTCAATTTTCTTGTTCATTAATTGCCTCTGCATTTATGAATACATTTTCTGATGCAACTTTTATTAACCAAAATAGGTGTAGTGGGAAAGGACAACTACGTAAAGTGTTTCTTGTATTGTGGGCTGTTTATCAAAATAATGTTATAATTTGAGTCAAATACAAGCGAATCAGTTAAGTGGAACTTGAGTACAGAACAAAATTATGACAAATAATGGGTCAGAGGGAAAAACATCTGCCTCCAGCTTTGATGCTAGAATTGACTTTTGACTACATTGTCTGGACAGTTAGGCTCTGATGCTGCCAAGTACACTGCAGTGCGAGTGTAATGTGATGCTATGTTGGTCTAAGTTTATGCACAGACAATAGATTAGTAGTTGAACACTCTAGGTTAAAAGGCAGCTTTTAGTGTGTCAGCCAGATAGTGAAGGATCACAGCCAACATTTATAGGCAACATGACGCAGGTTAAAGAAAAACAGGTAATCATCTTCTGCAAGAATGTAATAAGGAAAAATTTATGAACTTTCCTATTGCTTCAGTGAGATGGCATACAACTTCGCTACTAAAAGCCATCTCAGAATTTGACCTGTGGTACCTTAAACTTGTCTTTCCTAGCAACAACTAGAGCTCTTATTTGGGTGTTTTCCTCCTCTTTCCAGACATTTATTCTCACAAAATGCAGGCAATCAAGATATTTTAAGACTTCTACTAACCTTTCAATCTGGGTTGATTAGTGATTAGTTCAAGTATTTACTAGAGTAAGAAGTGACTAACAGGTAGAGAAAAAAGAGCTTATGAAAACATTAGCTTCTTTTACTCAGAAAACGAGGCTCAAAAAGCACCGAATTCAAATCCTACAGTATGTTGACTGGGAAGGAAAAAGGATAACGGTATTTTCAAAGAAGGGATCTCATGATGGTGAGAGCTGTCTGCATACCCAAACAGACAGCTCAGCATTTTCAGATGTATTTTCCTCCCATGAGTGCAACTTCAAACTCATCTAGGAAGATCATCTCAAAGTGCAAGAACATTTGGCACTGTCACAAAGTATTTTTCTCACTAGAAAGAAGAGTTTAAAGTCCTGTCAGACACTGTCATTAATGGTCAGCCAGATTTGGCATAGAATAGAAATAACCACTTTGCAGACTCCACGCAGAAGAGCTGCTAGGTATAAGAAAGCACTGTACATTCCATAAATGAAGATTCTCTTGCATAAGTCATTTGTTGTCCATACTGTCCAAATGTGTCTTTACTGGATATGGAATACATTATCACATGCATAGTATTCCTACACTGGGTATGTTTGAACATTAGAAATAGCTGGAGAGACATATGAGTCATATGATGACTTATAGTCATATGAGACATATGAATGAGAAGGAAGAAAACCATGTGCCATGAACTGGTTGACAAGATGATCTTGTAGGTGCTTTCCAACCTTGTGATTCTATGATTCTATGAACTGGTGCCCAGAGCAGGTTACATGAATAAACTGTCTCTTCAACTCAATAAGTATAGTATCCAGTTCATGCCCTATAATGGAGGAGGTATTTGCACAAATCATCAACCAATCTACACTGACAAAATCAGCTTGATTTTACTTCAAGTGCTCAGGCTACTGATGAAATAAAAGGATTCTTGTGAAACTGTATACTGTTGACTGAGAGACTGCTTTACTAAATACAATCCTAATGCAGTTTACAACAAGCTAACTGCAAAGGCCCTTTGAGTCTCAATTCCCAAAGAAATAACAGGGAGAGGTTTGTAAATACACAAGGAATGTAATCTCAATAAAATACTATCCATTGTGCTAGATCATTTTGTTGCCCTGGATCCAGGCAACTGCATGGTCATAATACAATACAAAAGTCACTTTTAATCAAGACTCATCAGAAACTAAGCATGACGCCTTCTCTAGGAATATGTTCTCTCTATTCAATCCCCCTGTTCCTCCTAAACTCTGTTTACTTTGGATACATATGGCCTTCTAGTGGTGATTGAAGGTCACTGCCAAAAACTTGAAAAACATTTACAGAAATTTCTTTCTTTCTCTCATGTTCTGTCCTACCTGCCATACACTTGTCTCTTTTTAAAACCCTTTTATTTCCAATAAAATGTTCTAAAATTTTTACTTATATTATAGAGAAGTATGTATCTGCCTTGGACCATCTTTCTGGTATTTTAAGGCCAGTTCTATTAGGATCTGAATGTATCTACTTCCTATATAATATTTGGTCTGTTGGTCACAGAAATAGCGTATAGGTCTGTAGTGAGTGGATGCTGGTGAAATGTAAATATATGTGGAGCCAACCTTGAATGCAAGACACAAAGAAATGGGAGAGACAGAGTCTTTGTGAATGAAGCACACTAAAATAGATTTTATTTTGAAAACATCAAGCCTAAATGGTTAGGAATTTGGGGAGGATTATTTTTTATGTCAGAGGAAATTATAGTAAATCAGACTTTTACATGGAAAAAAATAAGTCATAAAACTTTATATAGCTCTTATGAAGAGCACGAAAGAAACATTTTTGTTCCCACTTGCACTCTAGCCCCTGGAAATGCAAGAAGAGAGCTTAGCAGATAAGAGATAATTTGGCTCATTCACTGCTCCTTACACTATAATCACTTGTAATTAATCCAAATGCTTAAGTAATTCACTGGAATTTAATTTACTTACACAGCAGTTGCTGCACATTTCTAGAAACTACTGCAATGGTAAACTCAGTTTCTTTTTATTAAGTGAAGTGAACAGAAGCAGATTGCTCATGTCGTTAGCATGGTTACTCTGAGTTTCCTTGATAAATTAGACTGTAATGGCTCCCTTGTTTAAACACAACATCAGACATGCTCTCCTGATCTTCTAGATAAATGTCATAAGCTCATACACTGCAAATGAAAAGGCCCAGTTTCTGTATGAAGTATTTAGAAGCAGCGTTTCACTAGCAAAATATGTTCTGTTCATCACTAAAAATAATGTATTTCTGTAATATACTGTTTTAACAATCTTCATTCCAGACATACTGCATAGGAACATACCAAATATACATTTTAATTAGATTGTATTCATTAAGTAAAAAAGCATTCAAATGTTAAGAAAGATCTCATTGATCTTCGGTAAAACTAGACTCAAAGCCTTCTTCAAAGATCTTTACTTTTCAAAGAGAAAAGTCAATTGTAGATGTTTTAATCCTGATTTAGAAATGCATTAGCCTCTCACCACTGCTGTAAACAGCTAAATAAACAGCAGAGTGTTCACAAATACATCAAGTCAAATAAAACAAAATGTAAGTAACAAGAATAGTTAGAATCTGTTTTTACATATGTGTATAGTTACATGCAGCTTGACTGTAACTGATAGAAGAAACTTCTAAAAAATTTATGAGCCCTATGAGGAAAACTCAGCAAAGAAAGCTGAGCAAAAAAATGACCCCCTTTTTTTTCCCCTGCAGTTTCACTGATACGACAGACAGCAAACATCAGAGTAATGACTGAAAATTAGCGTTGGTGCTTTAATGTCCCTGAAAGATTTATTTTCTCTCAGGGAGATAAAAGAACTAAACATCTCTCCAAACCCTTGCCAAGCCCTTTATAACCATGACTATGCCTTCCGAATTGTTGCTTACAAATCACTAAAGAATCACTAAAGAGACAAGTTTCATAATTCAGACTTTTATTGCTCGCTCTTAGGAAAGACGGCATGATCTGCTCGGCCATAGCTTCCTCCCACCTCAGCTTTAGCAGGAACATGAGGAACTCCTACTCAGTGCAGAAATGCCTCACTTTTAGAAAAATGAACGCTGTTAATAACCACCCATCACATTGCTTCTGCAAAACACATTCACATTTTATGTTCATCAGAGCTCTCTCTCCTTGCTTATCTGTTTTCTATTTAATGTCAATACTATATCTTCAATGTCTTCAACTAATTTAGATTACATGGAAGTTGTAGTGAGATAAGATTTGGTCTCCTTTCTCAGGTGATAAGGGATAGGTTGTGAGGAAAAATCCTTAAGTTGCCAAAGGAAATTTTGGGTGGGACATTCGGAAAAATTGCTTTATGGAAAGTGATTAGTCACTGAAAGGTGCTGTTCAGGGAAGAGGTGGGGTCACCATCTCTGCACTGATAAGAGATGTGGTTGTGTTTCTTAGCTACATGGTTAAGCAGTGGATCTGTTGTAGAATCATAGAACTATAGAATGGTTTGGGTTGGAAGGGACCTTTATGATCAGCCAATCCCCTGCTATAGGCATGGACACCTCCCACTAGGCCATCCAGCCCCATCCAGCCCGGCCTTGAATGCTTCCAGGTAGGAGGCATCCACGACCTCACTGGGCAACCTGTTCCAGTGTCTCACCACCCTCAGAGTAAAGAGAGATATTTCTTCCTAACATCTAGTCTAAACCTACCCTTTTCCAGTTTAAAATGATTTCCTCTTGTTCTGTCACTACATGCCCATATAAAATGTTCCTCCCCAGCTTTCCCGTAGGCCCCCTTCAGGTACTGGAAAGCTGCTGTAAGGTCTCCATGGAGCCATCTCTTTTCCAGGCAGAAGATTCCTCGCTCTCTCAGCCTGTCCCCATAGGGGAGGTACTGCAGCCCTCTGATAGACAACCTGTGTGGCACTCCTCTGGACATGTTCCAACAGCTCCATATCCTTCTTGAGTTGGGGGCTGCAGAACTGGATGCAGTACTTCAGGTGGGCTCTCACGAGAGCAGAGTAAAGGGTCACATGAGTGTAGAATCATCTCCATTGCCCTGCTGGTTGCACTTCACTTGTTGCAAGGTTGTTAGGTTGAGGTTGGACTTATGTTATGGTTACTTATGTTAGATTGATGGTTGGGCTTAATGACTTAAAGAGTTTTTTCCAACCTAAATGATTCAGTGATTCTATAGCTTTCCTCCCATCTCACTCCTACAGTGTAGAAAGGAGCTCACTCTGACTGAGAAAAAAATAGAAATAAAAGCATATTCCCATTGAAGTGAGTGTGGTAGAGACTAAATCTAGACAAAGCATTAAACAAAGACTCCAGATGAATGACATTTTAGGAAGCATGTAAGGAAGGGCATGTTCCTGTTCTTCTCACAACAGATGATGACAATCAAATTTTATATATAGAACCTCAGGGACTGTCTTCAGACATGCTTTTCTACTTTGCACCCAGGATGCACTGATTAAGTTTTATGTTATTATGTACAAATCTAAAGAGCGTGTTTGTCTTCGGAAGAATGATTTAATTGACTTTGAATCCCTTTGTGAGTTAAATCACTCACTTTGGACAAAATAGGAGAGAAAAATAAACTTGTGCATTGCCAAAGAAAAGGTTATCATTCATAATAAAGAAATAGTAAGAACATATATATTTTATATTTTAATTTGCAAACATATAAATCATGTTAGCACTCATTCCTTAGGTGAATTCAGACAAAGCAGATATTACATTGTATGCATTCAGCAGCAAGCATGCAATCTGATATTTGCAGGTGGAATTCCTTGAAAGCCACAATATTATCTCCAGGGAGGAAGTTTAAATCTCCCTCTTTTAACTTAATGCTGCCACCTTAGTGACTAAAATAAGTGGGGAGAGTCACTGAAATGGTTCTGAAGAAACCAAAAATGCTGCAACAGTTTATCAACAAACACAGTCTTCCTATATTTAACATTAATCTTATGTGGAGGATCTATTTGCCACATATTCTAGAGGGTGAATGAGTCATAAAGGAAGTGCATTTGGTTGACATTTTCCATCTGCTGGCAGTGGACTGCAACACATCAGATGCCAAAAACTAAGCAGAAATTGAAGATATAGCCATGGGGATTTCTACTTCTACAATAAAACTGAACTCAGAGCATAACTTCTCTGTTTGCTATGAATTATGAAGGGACAAGGAAATGACATTTGACTTTGAGTGGGGCAAGACATTTGCACCTTTCCCTGCCTTCAGAGGGAATGTGTGTCCTCAGCACCTGCTCCAATTAGACCCTTCAGCCATTATACAAAGAAAGTGAAGAATATGAAAATGATGAATAGTGACATCTCTAATCTTTGTGGGGAAAATAGCTCATGGTCACAGCTGGTTAAATTACAGAGTGACCGAATGATTAATCAGCAGAAATGTGGGATGTGTTGTTACTGCATCAAAGCGTGCAAGGCTGAACAAGCTCTCAGCTGGAGTACAGATGCCAAAATAAGCTGACAGCCAAATGCCATGTGTTTTTGGAACCTATCCCTAGAGAACGGGAAGGACGAGAGACTTTCTCATTCTGATTTGTCTCTTCTGCTACTCTCGTTCCCTCTCTGGAGTTAATCCACTACTGTTGTATCCAGATATCCAGATTTGTAATTGGGATCTAGCACAGAAATCTTTTTTTTTTTTTTTTCTTTTTTTTTTTTTTTTTTCTGGCTCACAAAGGATGACAGAAGAGGGAAAAGGGAAAACAACAGCAACAACAAAAATCTCCACTTTTCCCTTTATGTATAGGCCAGAAAAAGATTAAAGAAAGACCTTTCAAGGTGACTGATGACTTTTTGGAAGGTTTAGGGTTTTGAGGAGCCCAGCTTTCAAGATTAGAAAGAATTCAAACTCATCAATAAGCTGAAAATCAGGGCTGCTTATTATGTTTCCATGAAAGCAGCCTGAAGTTATTCATCACTTGGAAATCGGGTTCACATGGATTACCCCAGCAACACGCAGACAATCTTCACAGTGTCTTTCTTATATAGCAGTATCACAAAGTTTTCCTGTCTATCTTATGTCCAAGAGGGCAGATTTTCAGAGAAAGGCAGAGTGGGAACATAAAACAAAACTTTACCAGCTCTCTGCCTTTTAGCTCACCACAGATCTCAGTGACACTGATTGATATATGGGTATATATATTCATATATGGTTTCAGGCAAGTGCCTGAAAGTAGGAAATGACCCCGTGAAAGCCTTCAGATCCTCCACTTACAATGCTCAGTTTGTAACCACAGGTAGAAGAAGGCCCTTGCTGCAAGAAAGGCCAGAGGAACTCTTCTTAGAAATTCAAAATCATAGAATGAATTAGGTTCAAAGGAAACTCCAGAGGTCATCTGCTATCATCCTTCACTGAAAACAAGACTATTTTTTGAGCTTGTTCTTCAGGGTCATGTCTAGTTCAGTCTGAATGTCTGTAGGATAAGGGGATCCCATAACATCTCTGAGCCTCTCTTCCTGTGCTTGATTACCCTTGCTGTGGATAAGTGTTTTCTTCTATATAGTCAAATTATCTTCCCTTGCAGCTTGTGTCCATTTCTTCATCTTTCACTGTCTACCTTCAAGAAGAGACTAACTTCATCTTCTCTACATCCTCCCATTAGGTTGACTCAGACAGAAGTAAGAGTTCCCCAAGCCATCTCTTCTCCAGAATGAGCCAACCCAGCTCTCAGCTTATCCTCACACACTATCTGCTGTAGCTTCATGACCTCTTTCGGTGGTTTCTTCAACTTAGAGAAGGCTGAGGAATTACCTCATTGTGGTCTACATCTTCTTGATAACAGGGAGCAGAGGAGCGGGTGCTGATCTCTTCTCTCTGATGACCAATGTTAAGACACAAGGGAATGGACAAGTCAAGAGTGGTTCAGATTAGATATTAGGAAATGGTTATTCACTGGGAGGGTGGTTGGGCACTGACACAGGCTCCCCATGGAAGTGGTTAATTCACTGAGCAGACGGAGTTCAAGGGGTGTTCGGACAACAATCTCAGAAATACAGTTTGCATTTTGGGTGGTCCTGTGTGGAGCCAGGAGTTGGATTCCATGATCTTTGTGGATCCCTTCTAGATTCTGGATACTCTGTGATTCCATGATTCTACTACAAGGGTCCCAAGCTTCATGAGCTTTCTGTAAGTTAAATTCTCCAGTCTGTCTAGATCATTCTAAGTAGTAGCCTTGTCCTCCAGCACATTAGATGCTCTAAGTTTGATGTCGTCTAAAACTTGATGAGAGTTTCTGAGAGTATTCTAAGCATCTAAGCTACTAAAATGAGTGATTTCTTAAGACATCATCATTTTGTTGAATGTATTGCAATTTGTTTTATTTGTCCTCTGAATTACTGGATATTGTGAAGCTTACATTGCACAGCCTAGCTAGTTATTTCAATATTTCAAACATTTCTAGCGATTCTTTGTTAGTATCTGCTTCAAACATTTATAAGGTTATTCTCAATAGCTGTGCACATGATCAGACTGGATCAATGGAAGGGTTCCACATTCAGGCTGATAGCTTCACTGTTTTGCTTATAACACAGGAAAGATAGTGTTGTAGGTTACTACAAACTATCCCTACAAATTATCTCTTAGATGCTCAGAGAGATTCAACGTAAACCACATTGTTTTTAAGACAGTATTCCACTTCTGCAAGTTATTTCAGCTGCATGAGATCCAGTGGAGAATAAATGAAACACACCAATACAGCAATATTCTCTCATAACCTCTGGACATAACACAGTTTCCATAAAGCCAAGAAATCTGTTTACCGAAGAGGAACATGTCTCTGCTTCCACAGGCAGCTGACCTCCGGCATGGAAAGGCCAGATTGATAAGTATCAAGCAAACTGTATCCTATTATCTTCCCAGGCAGCGTTCATTTGATACATCAGTTTCTGGGATTAATATATGTTTTGAATAAATGAAATTTTACATGTCTTTCAAGGAAATAGAATAGCTAAGCCAGAAATAAATCCTCTTGGGAACGTGCAACTGATCTGACTTCAGAGCTCATCTGGTCTGATAACTTATTACAGCTCTAACTGAATGACTAAGAAACACATTTACAGATTTATAGACACTGCAACAAACCTTCAAAGAATAGTTCCTTGATAATTGGCTGATAGACTTTTCCTTGATCTACCCAAATGCCTGAAGAGTCAATCTAATCAGGAACAAGAAATTATGATTCCTTTCAGAAACAACATTGCCATTTTGAGTTTTCATTTGCTAAAAATAGTTTTTATTTCATAGTAACTCCTGCTGGAAGCCAGACAGCCTGCTGAAAGCCACAAACTGTGTCATTTGGAAAGGGACATCTATTCTTAGGAATCTATGCACGTTTCTTTTCTGACATTCCCTCTTTAAGGTAACAGTCAGTTGTACGGACGTAGGAGACAGTGGTTCCTGTGAAAATAATAAGACCTGAATTAATAATCCCCTCCCTCTTCCATGCGCAGGTCTATGTAGTATTTAACAGAAAATGGTAGAACAAATTCTTGAAGGATAAAGGCTCTAAATATCTGTGTAGGCATTTAAATTAATTTATCATAATCCATTTACATCCAAGAAAATAACTGAGGATATTTTAATGAAACACAGTAGTTATTTTAAGAAGAGTACTGCTGGTGAGGCTGTAGGTGGAGGTCTTCTCTCCTTCAAACCTATTAACATGCAAATGGTGAATGAATAGACTAGAAAAAGCAAACAAACAGTGAAATCTAAAGACTTGTAAAGCAAGCCACCCCACTGTGGGGAATCCTCCCCACAAGGCCATTACTCTGCTGGTTTTAATCTATATGAATGACTGAGACAGATGGAAAACAGTACTCAAGCTGCATTCACTGATTATATAAAGTGATTGAACAGAAAAAGGAACTGGGCTTCCTCTGAAATCAGTCTCCCATTCAGTAAATAAAATTCCGCATCAACAAACCTAAATGAGCACATGCCACATGCAGTTGTAAACAGCAGAGAAGATGAAATGAACCACAGTAAGCAAAAGCCAAAGAACCTGGAAGAGACCTCAGTGAATCACAGGTCTCATCTCAAAAACATTTTCCATGATCAATGTAGAGAATTTCTTTTCCTTTGAAGTCCTGTGTGTCCCGACATAATGTGGCTTCTCTGGAAAGCTGAAGAGCCACATCTCTTTTTCCAGAACCCATCAGTGCACCATTAAAAACATTAAAAATCAGCTTGGTACTGTGTAACATCTTGTTAGATATTCTGAATAACAATTGCCCCAGCATTTCCAAGACCCATAGCTGTTTCACAGAAACATACAATAGGTGTCAGCTGTAATAAATAATAAAAAGAAATAAAAATATTGCCATTTTGTATAGTCCACCTGAGGCACCAGCCTAAATTCTGAAAAAAACCCCACAGTATAATTTTCACAAATCTCCCAGTGAAAAGCTAAACAAACAGCACTTTCCTAAGTAAGAGATCATGAAATAATTCTAGAATTGTTTATAAGACTGTTATTTCCTATCAACAACCAGAATTTGGATGCACACATTCTGAAGTAAAAGTACACAACTGCTACTGTAACCTGCCTCAACTGGCCATTGAAAGAAGAATCACAGAATTATATAACCATAGAATCATTAAGATTGGAAAAGTCATCTAAGATCCTCTAGTCCAACCATTAGGGATGCTCACTTTTTGTGAACATGGCCTGTGTTTTTAAAGCCTGCCCAGGAAGTTTCATAAAAACTGGAAGCAGAGATAGACTAGCTTACAAGTCCATAACAGCCTGGACATAGTATACAGTTAGAGGCTGAAGACATGGTCACTGCACATTAGTTCCATAAATGTGCATAGTGAGTGACCTTGAGAAGGCAGGACCCAAAAACACATCTGAGAGTTTAGGCAGATTTAAAGGCCAGAGTAATTAAACTAAAGGGTGAAGTTTTCTACAGACATGACCATGGTCTTGCCCAGAATCCAAAAGGTCATGGACAAACCTGTGGTTAGATGTAGATCATCCTGCTCAAGCCAGTATAAACTGCAGACACTCCTTGCTGCATGTTCCTATTGGTCTACCACCCACTTCCAGGTGCCAGCAGGAGTTTGTGTTAACACATGTTGTCCCAAATCTTCTAGAAAATTTTTCTTGTGTGCCATTCCATCACATCCCATTGCATCCTGTTGCATCTGATTGCATCCCATCCCATCCCATCCCATCCCTCCCATCCCAGCCCATCCCCTACAATTCCAAGAAAGCCCTCTAAAATCAGACTCTCTGCATGACCATTCAAACACACTGACAGCACAGAGAATGGTCAGGATTGGAACACATGCTGATTGGAGAGGGCAGGCAAAGGGGTCAGTTGCTTAAACTAGCACAGCTGAAGACATGTCACTAACAAACAGATCCCCAAGACCTCCTGGGGATCAGACAGGTCATTCTTTTAGTGTGTGTATCACAAGAAATCTGAAGGAGCTGCTATCTTGACAGAAAATCTTTTAACCAAGAAGGGATCCTGATCACATATTTCTCACAAATGATGGAGCTCAGGAACTGATGCTGTAGATGCCCATTATTGCTATCTGAAAAATGGTGTGGGAATGTGACTGTGGCTTGCCAGCACTTTTGCACTCTCTGGCAGCAGAAGTAAAGGGAGTAAGAGGAAAACGAATTCCCAGGGCAGATTAGTACAGAAGGAGCCTCTAACCATATGATGTAGTCCACATAAACTCTTTCACCCAGAGCACTCACAATCCTAAACTTAAATATGGAATTCAAGAGACAAAGAGTGTGCCACAGGAGGGGGATGAGGAATGAGGCAATTTAACCATGCTTTTCTCTTTATTATCAGACTACTAGGCAAGAAGGCAGAAAGGATAAAGCTGGACATCAGTGCTGTAAATGAACACAGCCAGTGCCACCCTGTGCAGAGTAGCCCAGATGAACAGTCTTGGGGTAGGGGGAGTGATGGAAGTTAAAGGAAATTCAAGGAAAATAAATGCAGAACAGATGTCAGAAAGCACATTTTCCTTCAGAGAATAATAAATGCATGTGGTGGCCGTCCAGACAAGGTTACTAGGGAAGGAATAACAAGGTCATTTCATAAACAATTAGCTGCTCTTCAGGGTGAAAGTGAAATGCTAGCAGTGACCAAGTTGGACAGCTGACTCAGGAACAAAGAAGATATTCTTTGCTTTCCTTTCCCTTGCGCTAGGGACATTCCTCTTTTAACACTCTTGTATTCACAGTTACTGTTTCCTTGCAAGAATTCCCTGGTAAACTTCAATCTCTCTCTCCACTAAGGCCATCAGGAAGAAACTGATTAGTGTCTACTCTGATAGTTAGAGATGTGTGTGAGACCCCAAGGCTGCACGTGTGATGTGAATCCTCCTCTGTTAAGAATGAAAGACCACCAACATGTTTGATTCACAAGCAGTCAATAATCAGTTTTCACTTGGTAATATGTTGCTTCTAATCCTGTGCTATGGTTCAAAATGAGTTACATGGCTCGTCAATCAGGACAACCTCTCAGGCTATGATAAGGCCTTCAGTACATTACTTAGGAAAAGGATTAGGAAATAAAAAGTATTTCAGGTTCAAGTACCTAGAAATCTGTCTAGTTTATAATTGTGTCATTCACCAGCTTATTTACAACTCTGCTATTGCTTAATGTGGCAATTTTTGTGCTACTGTCAAAACAGTGCTTTCACTGATGAGCCAGGAGTAGGTCAGGGAAGGAGGAGAGGAACATCCAGTTATCAAGAATATTGAAAAAAGAACTGGATATCATCAGCATGTTTCTAAAAGCACATTATTATCCTTGCAACTGAGAGTGCTTGGGACAACAAGCCTCTTCTGCAAAAATCACAGTTAAAATACTGTTTTTCATTTTGCTTAGATTGTAAGCATCCAGCATGCCTCAACAATATCTAAATGCCTATATTTCCACTCTGAAGCCTGTAACATGCTCTATATTAGTATCTCCTGCCTGACATTTACTCTATTTTTGAGAGGAAAGTAAAAAAAAAAAAAAAGTTTAGATGTTCATGCATGTATACATGCACAGCAGATCAAAGGAAAGAAAGGTTTATTTTTCTTCCAAAAATTTTGTCCAGTGCAGTTAAGGAAATAGTCTGCACTCTGCATTGACATGAAGCAGGCTGAACTTCATAACAGATCCTACTATCCAAAAAGAGCTCAATCTGAATGAGAATTGGGTGCCAAGTAGAAGAACGAAAGCAAACTACTAGCCCTAAGGCTCATCAGCCCCTGATCTTGGATCAAGTACAGAATAAAAAAACAACCAACAAAAATATAGCAGTACTATAACCCATTGAGAAAGGAAAGCAGAGTTCATTTGAATCATATATTTGCTTACTTGGCTTGGCTTTATTGCTTCATTTTTGAAAGCTACCTCTTCTACTTGAATACGGTTTTTGGTGCAAGGAAATAAGGGATATAAGGACAAAGGGGAAGAAAGTCAAGAAAGAGAGGAAGGAAAGCTAAATCCATTCTCCTAGTTTTCCTTTTTTTTTTTTTTCCCTTTTTTTTTTTTTCTTTTTTTTTTTTCTTTTCTTTTTCACTCTCTTTTATCCAGCAGAAGATAAAAGGACAAAGATTGAAAAGTTGACAAAACCAGCAAACACCTTTCATTTTTTCATTAACTCAAAAAAGAATAAATTGAACTAAAATGCTGTCTCTATTTCAGTGCCTAGAAACATTTTGACCAAATCTAAACAAAATAACTAATTTCCTTCAGCTTCAAAAGGGAAGCCAGCATGCAGCTCTGATGGCCCTCGGAGCCTGCAGATGCTTGGAGAAATGGACTGCTGGTTTGGTGTGGAAGTTTTCAGGTGGGCTGATAATTTACCTTCAGATTTACTCTGAGGCCAGTGCTGGATGTTGAGGTAAGTGATTGATTTTTGATAAATGGGAAATATGAGGGAGAGCTTAGCTGGTAGATTTGCCACATCCTAAACAAAAGCAGAAGTTAACACTTTTTAAAATATAACTTTTCACTCAAATCTTCCACAGTCTCTCATTAGGAACTGTAATTTATTTGCAAGAACTCATCCTTTGTAAATAACCGAGACTTGGAAGAGGCTTCTGCTTTTCTGAATGCACTTACTCTCTGTCAGTTAAAACCAGAAGTCTTCACAGACAACATAGCTTGCAACTAAAGTAGATTGCTACGCCCCACATTGTCCCGGGTTGATCTTGGGAAACTTTTGCCTTTAGAAGATTGGAAAAAAGGAAACTTACAGGAACAAATTTACTGTGAAAGCAGATCTGATCCTCATGTCGGGGGACGACCCATCTCTGTAAGAGCTGCTGAGAGAGAGGTTAGAACACAGATGTGATAAGAAGGCAAAAATGCAACGAATACATTCTACAGGAGGAAATCAAAAAGTGAAAAAAATATTCAATCAAAAGAAGTATAATTTCTTCAGTTACATTAGATCTTCAAAAATTTATTTGTCATAATTGGAGATTCTGATAAATCGGCTTTCTGAAAGAAAACTGTCCCCCTGTTTTTCCTGCTAAGCAGCAAAATCAGCAGTGTTGAAAGTGAGCAAAATCATGGTCTCTGTCTGGAGACCTACTTTCAACATGCAACTACTGCGCATCTACAGCCTGTGGAGGTAATTATGCTCCAACCTAAAGAGCATGAAGTCCTTCCCAAGGCTCCTGGTTCATTCCCCACCAAGACCTGACAATAGAGATATAAAAATATGCTGAAAACACTTCACTGAAAGTAAAAATGGCTGATATCATGGAAGACTAGCAAGTAGATCTTCCTTGAGCTGGTTGCATGGACAGACTTTTCAAAAAAACATTTAGATACCAGAATTACTATGCATGCCAAAATTAGGAGCAAAAGTAAAAAAATAATAAAATAAAAAACTGGGAATATATGTGTTTATATGACTTAAATCAGATACATAACATTTCATGCAGAAAATTTATCTACCTGGAAAAGGTAGATAAACTTGTATCTATTGGACATGCGTAGAGATACGTGGCCTTTTCTGAACTGATTATCTGACTTCCAGGCTCCTGACAAAAATTACTTATCAGATACTTCTAAACTCAAGATTCTGCAAGGGCATGATTCACTGAGTGCGTTCAGATAATTTCTAGCTCTCCCAGATTCTGCTGAGTTAAAATAATACTGGCAGAGGGAGTAATGACTTTTTGTATAATGACTGTCTGATAAATCCCCATATCAAGAGTCCAGAAGAGAGAATGAAATGAAAGATATCACTGATGTAGAATCATGTGGAAACTAAGTTTAATATAAAACTTCAAAGCAGATATAAATGGTTGTTCTGAGAAAAAAAATCTATTGTACAATATTTGAGATTGGAGTAATTTTTCATGTTTCTAAGTAACATGTAGTGCATGGCACTTTTTTTCTAAACATTTTCCCTATTTTTTTCTCCATAAAGGATTTAGATTATTATTAATAATTACTATTGTTATTTTAAAAGTCTGATACTTCTCAGGAAAATCTCATGGTAATGTCACGTATGATTTCCATAGAATTCCATTAATCTCCAAGGACTTTTTACTGTCTGCAATATCTATGCAGCTTACATCAATGTCTAAGTTACATTCTCTCTAGTTACATTCTTCTATACTTTCTTATTCCTCCTCATTTTCATTCTCACTTTATAAAGCTTTATAAACTTTGAGAGCACAGAAATTGGTAGATTCAGACTGAAACATCATGAAGTATAGTATGTGAATTACATTAAATCTTTGTATGTGTGCACTTTTTTAACTGAATCAGAATAACCTGAGAAAGATGCCTTTTTTCTAGTCACATCATCTCAGTCTTTCTCATCCTCTTCTCACTCTAAATCAACTGCCATCAGTGGAAGGGAATGGGCTGTTTTAATTTCTCTCATATGCAAGATGAGTATCTTCCGCTGCACATCAAGAGCATCTGGAGTTGTGCAGTGGATGGGAATAGGCAGAGATGTGTAGGGATCCTGCCAGCTATCACATGGCTCAGAGGCATGTTGAACCAGCTGGTGCCAATGTAAGGAAATCCAGTGGGCACTCCTTTCACTGTCTGTGTGTACAGATACAGATCCACTACATCCAAAGAGATGCACAATAGACCTCAAAGCACAAAGGAGTACCTCCAACAAATGTAAACTCTCATAAAACGTACAGATTACCTCTCAGACTGATCAATTAATAGCTTGCAATTGCTTCAAGTCAGAATTGGGACCCATAAATTGCCATAACAAATTGAAAAGTTAAGGAAAGGGGAAAAATGAACTATATACAGCATTCTCAAAAACATCATATTTTTTATTAATTAAAAGTTCTGATAATTTTTTCTGTGTCTGTATTCGCTATGGAAAATGAGGTCTTTTATTCAAAACCCAAACACAGACTTTTAGAAAAATAATCTCTATTACATGAAGTCAGGAGCAACTATGGATGTTTTTCACTAATGTACAAGTGTCTTAAATTAAGCTATGCTTGCAACACTTACGATCTGAAGAGGTTTCCACGCTCATCTTTTACAACAGTGCATTGTGCTTGATGATAAGATGAAAGATAAAGTTTAGAAACTGAAGCCATAAAACTGCATTAAATCTTAGCTTACTGTCTGTGTTTGGCATTATTTTTTGGGGAACCTATCATAGCGAGTATGTTTGCATATACAATTACTGTGACTTAGTGTCTGTACTTTTTACCTCAGAGAAGTTTTCTTTTCTTTCTCCACTGTGTCTGTTTTCTAAAGTAAATAAAAGAAAACTAGGCCTGCCAAGAGCCTGATCCCAGGCAATGTTATCCTGGTTTAGGATCTGGTCCAGAATCAGTGAAGTGTTATAAATCTAATCATGATGTTAAGCTATCTCATTTCAGAAAGATCTCTGTATCTGGAAGTGATTTAAAGGATATGTTAGTAAAAATATGATTGGAGTAGCATCTGCTATTATATGAACTAGCTTCATTATAACTGAAATGGAACAACTCTTTCTTAAATATGACAATAAGTACAAGTCAATAAGTCTCAAGTGCATCAAAGCCTCAAAGCCTTCTATGAATTACACATAAAGACCACAATCTTACACTGAAATGACATTCGTCATAATAAAAAGATTAATAAAACATTTCTCATATCTGCAGCTGTAGCAAATTCTACTGAACATCTTCTTCCCCACTGATCACGTAAATGTACCCTTCTGCATATGGTGTATGCAGTTTAACCCTTTTTCCATTCTTTGTGAGACCTCAATAGAAACGTAAGCATAAAACTTATCAGAGACACAATTGAAATACTAAGTATAAGTTGCCTTTTAAGCCCTTAAAAAATCTAAATTGAATTTTTTCCTAATGTACTGAATGTACATTATAGTGTTTGGAGATATGCTAGATAATCTCATAGCTCAGAAATGTAATAAGGCCCTCATGTCTATATAACCTTCACCTGAACTGAAATCCTTGTTACATATTCATGTTTTTTATCTTTCAAGGAACAAATGAATAGAGAATGATAATTTCATTTCATTTTGACACATGAAATAGCGGACCTCAGACCAAACTGGCCTGTTGTAGATTTGAAACAGGATGTTGTGGATGCTAAAAGTTTGCACAGATCCAAATATAATTGCACTAATTCACAGGACAAAGATCTGTTGAATAGTATTAAGTATGATGTCAAGCTATGAAAGCCTTGGAGCCTCAAATCACCAGAGACCAGGAAAGCACCATAAGAAGTATCAGTATTTGTAGTTCCAGTTCTTACACTGTTCTTTAGGTATTTGGTTTCGACACAATTAGTGCCAAGGCACTGGGACATACGGTATAAATTATACAAGTAAAGTACTTATCCCACAAATAATTACCCTATTACCCTTTGATGCACTACAGCTATTCTATCAACACATTTAATCTGTCCTCCTTCAAGAACACACTGGCTTCTAAGAACTCTTGGACCACATCAACTTTGGTTTGTAAGCCCAGAAAGCACCTTCTCTTATTTATCCCCCTGCCCTTAAAGCAGGATAAGCAACATAAGCACTTAAGGTAAGTTCAGAACTCTTGTGTTGCACTGCTTGTGTTGATCCTGTTCATCACTTCCATTATCTGGAAATAATATTCTTTTAAAAAATGTTCTAATTTTATGTACCAAATGGAAATGCCAAGGGCAGGAACAAAGTCATACTTCGTTACTTCCATGGTTGAGGGGCAGACAGACTGACCTCCACAAGCTGACTTAGCCTATTGAGCCTTTCTGTAACAGATTTTTTTTTTACTAAGTGTATTACATGCCTGAATCTCTCTGTCCTTCTCACTTTCCCACAGATTCTAATTCTAACTCAATAGATCAGAGCAGATTGCAATATCATTGTCATATGATCCCCAGTCTTTTCTGTAAATATGTATTTTTTTTCCTCCAGGATAACAGGGCTTTGTGTGAAAAGTGTAAGCTCTGACTGCCCATTTGGTTTTTGACCAGTTGCTTTTGACCTGCAGTTCTGGTGGCTTTTCCAAATCTTTCATGTGGCATTACTTCTGCCCTACTGACCGCTTCCCTGGACAAGATCCTGTTTTGGCCTCTGATGGCTGTTAGCGTGGTAGCAGAATCAAGTAATTTACAGAAAACAAAAATCGTTCTCCACTACTGTTACACTCGGTAACTAGAAACAAAATTCACAGTCTTGCAGTTCTTATGCCATCAGCCCTCCTCAGCTTTGCATACATCTTACATTCTTAATGGTCTCAGCCTGATAAACGCCATGGGTCATGAATATCTCTGTACTTCCAACCCTAGAGACTCAGAAAGACTTAACTTATTGTTTTAAAATACATTTTGCAACATAGACAAATAATAATCTAAAATGGAGCTGATTTCAGCTATTGTGGAAGCCCATATCCTGAGGAGTAAGGCTGTCCACAAAGAGAAAATTCTCTATTGCTGAGGGTTTGTTCACTGGGAAAGCAGAAAAAAATAAATAAAGGCAGGAGAAGAGGTGAGTGCATGTACCACATCTCCATTAGATATGGAGCAATTTCATCAATAATTGCTCTTGGTTTTTAAGACCCTGAACTGTGGAGCAGCAGAGCTCAGTGTTGAGTATTTTCTTCCAAGGAGAATTATTGCTGAAGGAAGAGTTTACATCCAAATTACAGCTAGCTTTGAGGGAAGGGCACCAGGTTATTACACTGTGCCGAGAGCAACCGGGGTTTATTCTGTGCTCCCTGGACTTTGCATAGGTGTGGGATGAAGATGGAAAGCAGCAGGAAGATAAGGGCTCTTTTTCCTTCTTTTGCTTTCACGTGAAAAGATTGTTCTGGTTCTGTGGGATAACTTTTTCTGTCTGCTCTGTAAGCAGAAAGACAGTTTTTCAGAGAACATAGAGATTGTAAAAAGCTATCAGCTGTTTTCTGCAGGTCTGCACACCAGACCATAGTCTAATAAAAAAAAACAAACAGTTGGATGTTTTGTAATATTGTATACTCCGTATTGTCTTCTTTATGTTTCAGTAACTTCTTCCTTCTGTGTAAACCATTTACTTTCTGCTAGGAGAAAGTCGTAGGTCTTATATCAATAATTACATTTCCAAGCTAAATCTCTTTCAATTGTATTAAATTTCAGATTAAAAAAAAAAAAGCAGAAACAAATAAACAAAAAACAATACAAAACCACCACAACCAAAACAGAAAATGAGATGCTAGAAAAAAAAACAACAAAATTGTTTATCCTCTAAATCCACCTTACACAATGGATCAGTGCAATGCAACTTGTCTACCACCAAGTTAGTATACTGTTAACAGGAGTAAACACATAGAGTGAAAGAGATGCCACTGAGAATTTGGTAACTACTCCTCCAGTTTTTTAGGACAGGAGGGGATGTCTTCAAATCAGATTTCAAAAATGAATTGAGTGATTATGCAGTGACAGTGACTGTTTCCTTCAGTACTCAAAGGTGCATCCCATCAGGTCCTGCAGACTTAGGTATGCCCAATTCATTTACATGTTCCCTAGACTGATCTTCCCCTGTTGAGAGCATCCTCCGTATTTCAGATTTTCATACTGGTGTCGGGGGCCTGGGATTCCTGCAAGATAATCTTGTGTATAAAGGCAAGAGTTTGGTCACAAGCATCTTGCTCATTCATGCATAGGCTCCTTTCACCTTTGCTTGACTTTCTGTGTATCCAGATGGGCCATTCTTGAGGCTGAAGGAGATGATCCCTGAAAATCAAACAACTCTCCCAGATCCTTTGTTTCTCTAGGGCGATCTCCCATGAGATTCCTTCAAGCAAGTTCCTGAACAGGGCTAAATATTTTCTTCTAACTTTCAGGGATTATTTTTTTTGTTGTTTTGTTTTGTTTTTGTTATAGCACACTTCTAAAAAGTATCTGTTATGCTCTTAAGAGTAACTCTTTGCTTCTATTTCTGTTCTTCCATGACTCCATGAAGAAAAAACAAAGCAGCAAACAAACAAATCAATCAAATAAATAATTAAACCAGACTAGGAGGAAGAAAAAAATCAGAACCAAATTTCTCCTTTTCTATATCAGCTAGGATAGAGCATTATATCCCTTCTAGTTACATGAGTTATACACGTAGACAAGAAGGACGTTTCTAACTCATTCACACATGCTTCAGGAAGGCGGATCAAATCTGACAGTCATTTCCACACCATTTCTTAACAGCTGGCTAAATTATTCCTTCTCTTCCCTATTATTCCTTATAAATCCCATTCCTGGGAAATGATATATCCTTCTCATTCACTGCAGTTGCCACAGAAATATGATTTCTACTTGTGGCATTAGACTCCAACACTTAAGCACTGAAACATTTAGACTCGCAGTGCCTACAGCACTTTATGAATCTGGTCAGGATCACCAAAATGGATTTGATGATTTGGGTCACAGCGATATGAATATATGTGTAAAAGCTGGAACTACACAAAGATAAGCTGCATGCTGAGATGCTAAAAAACCCTTAGTCACTTTATTGCAACTCATTTACACAGCTCTGACTGGGCCTCACCAGTTCGTAAAATCCTGTAATCTGTTCGTATGATACTTGGCAAATTTCCCTGCTCTTTTGGCTTAAACGTGTTCAGATTGTCTTATGATGAGAATGAATGAAACATATTTAGTTTTCTTCAGAAGTTTCATGAGAAACTCAGAATCTTTTCAGGTCACTTCTCCAATCACATGGATTTATTTAGCCTTGTGCTTATGCTACAGCAAAAACCTACACATAGTGTTTAGTGTAGCACCAAGCCCTTTTATCATCATTACCATCTGAGTGATAAGCAGAATCTATTCTTATCTACATACATTGCAATGTGTGATAAAGATTAAGTTGAAGTAGAGTTGACAGTTAGCAGGGAATAAATCAGTTACTTGCTGAAAAATACCTTTTGTGTGACTTCATGATTTCTCATTTAACACTCTCTCTCCTCCAAAAAAACAATGACAAAAGAAGACAAGAAGTGTACAGCCTTCAGGAAAACTGAATAGTGCTTTGTTTGAGATAAGAGGTAAAAATTACTTGAAATCATTGTGAAATTAGTAAAAGTTTCCTAAAGAACATTCATGAAACTTTTACCAAAAATAAATAAACTTTTGGAAGTTGGAATTCTTCCATCTCTGAAATGAATTGTACAAGTAAAATTTGGACCTGTAGCCTAAAAACCCAGATGCCTTAATTATTCGTGTTGTTAAACTTTCCTGTGTAACAGTCACTAACAGAATAGGGCATTCGACTGATGGAGAGATCCAAGTTCTTTCCAGCATTGATTTGATTGCCACAATCTACTATTTAAAACACATTATCAACATCAGCCTTGTTTTAAAAAAACTGTTTTAATAAAAGTAGTCTTTTAATAAAAGACTGTTGTTTCTGTCCTGAATTCAATATCATTAGTATGAGTAAGGTGTCGTTCAGGATTTAGTCACTACCTGGAATTTGTTAGCATGGACTCAATCTGGAC
Source organism: Perdix hodgsoniae (assembly GCA_035772895.1). Taxonomy (NCBI): domain Eukaryota; kingdom Metazoa; phylum Chordata; class Aves; order Galliformes; family Phasianidae; genus Perdix; species Perdix hodgsoniae. Next base: position 3,396,731 of record JAPSGF010000032.1, read on the forward strand.
ATTTTCATTTTCTCAAATTGTTTTGCTGCTGTATCTTACAGTTGGACCTGGAGAGTTAGATGTGCCTTGGACTACAGTCTTTAACTTACAAACTCGTAGAATGACAGGACGGTGTGGGCTGGAAGAGACTTCAGGGATCTCTGAGTTGCAAACCCCCCCCACAGTCAGGGCTACCAGCCTCTAGATCAAGTACTAGATCAGATGGCCTAGGGCCTGGCCTTAAACTCCTCCAGGGATGGAGCATCCACAGTCATTCTGGGCAACCAGTTCCAACACCTCCCCACTCAGGAAAAAAATCCCCTGATCTAATCTAAATCTCCCTTCCTTTAGTTTAAAACTATTTCCCCTTGTCCCATCACTATCCTATGCTTGTAAAAAGTTGCTGGTTGGAGGCAATCCGTCCATCTCCAAAAGCACCATCCATAACCCCAGATCAACACTGTCTTTCTGACAACACCAACCTAGCTAAAAATGGATAACTGAGGTAACATCATCATGTGGCAGCAGCCATGACCTGAGATCAAAAAGCTTTACAGCATTTATGTTTTTTCTTGAAAAGAAAAAAAAATAACTTATTTTTTGACAGTCTTATTCAGCCATGAAATTGTAGCAAGCTGATTAAAGCCAAAGTGCCTTTAACTGTAGCCAGACAAACCAAAAAGCTATGTGTATGGATACATATTCTAGTCTTTTTTAAGATTTATCAGCACTGAATATAGCCAAAACTCATTTAGATTTGAAAACTGTCAGCAGCTGGCCAAATGACGATGATTCTGGTTGCCTGTAAAGATAATTCCTGTAGTTTTATGTCAGAGTAACTTGCATCTCATTGTGTGTGTTTTGTAGGATGGCATGAACCATGAACACTCGTAGTATTTATCATTACCATATCTTAATGCATAAGTGAATGGTCAAACAAAGACTAACAAGGCTCATAAAATATTTTTTAAAAGTGATGATCAGAGTGGATTTTTGGCATCTTTCACAGTTTCTCATGCATGAGGACAGGCTTATCCTCTGGGAAAATATGAAAAAAAAAAAAACCAAACCAAAAACAAAAAACATACCATATGCAGAGGCAACAAGCATAATACATCACAGTTTCCCCATAGAACAACTCTCACATTGTAGGAACTTCAATTATCTGTGGAAAATGAATAAGATGCCAAAAAGGAAGCAATATGTTTGCTGGGCTCCATCACAAGAATTTCACCGATTTTCTCATGTGACCAGAAACAATTTCACACATTTCATTAGATTAAGCAAGAAACGTACCCATTTTCCTCTAAGAATTCCCAAGACAGCAAAGAATATTCAGCTTCTGTAAAATATACAGTGGAACTTCCAAGCTTCTTGAAAGTAGCTATAATCAGAGTAAATATATAGAGTTTTGGTAACACTTAGCATTTAAACATCATTTAAACATGCAAATGCTGGAAAATGTTGATCCATATTCATTTCTACTTAGTGTAGAATATTCATAAATATTCACATGGGTATCGACCGTTTTATCACATATAAACTGTGGAACTGAATTTCATTAAATACGCTGTTGAGAACTGTCTCTTGATGGCAATGTCAATTACAAATGAGAGAGCAAGTTAGCCTTAAGCACCGTAAAATTATCATAAAATGATAATAATTAAAACAAAAAAAGAAAGAAAACAATAAGAAAATCAACAACCAACAAAAACACCAAAACGCTCTAAAACAACACTTTTAATCATTTCTAATCAAGATTTCAAGCTCTGAAGAATCCACTGTATTCTCCTATGCAGTGAAAGATATTTTCATTGTCTTGCAAATTGGTTCACTCTGTCTTATATTCCAGTTTAGGCTGAAGTCACAAATAATAGCAGCATTGCACATAAACAGAGGCTCGGAAAGAACTGTGTAGCTTGAATGGGTCTTTGAGAATCATCCAAGCTATGCAAGGTGTCTATACTCAGCTCTGTACTCCACACCCAGCCAAGTCACTCCAGGATTAGTGTTCCTTTTATGGAAGTAGGAAATGAGGTGCAAAAGTTGAGGTATTCAGGTCTTCAAACCCCTGGCAAGTTTTGAACACTCATTACAGAAAATAGAGGGAAGGCCTAGAAGATGGCAAGCTGGGAAAATGAAAACCATACTAGGTTAAAATACCTCACTTATTCCCTCATTAAAGTTTTTGTTGACATAAAATCACTTGAGCTGAGGGCATACATTTTAAAAAGTCTAAAATCCTGCTTGATCAGATAGAAAACTTACCACACCTACCACATAATTCCAGAGCATGTAATACTTTCCACGAGAGCTGTACATTTTGTTACCAAGCCAGAATGTGTTAACTAATTGTTTTAAAGTGACTAGTGATATTACAGAGACTTTATCTTTAGAAAATTAGATTATTCTGAGGGAATGTCAAGTTAGGCACTCAGAAGCCAACGCATTTTGACATGCAAGCGGCTTTTCAAAAAAGCAGCATTGGTTTTAATCAGATGCATTTTCTGACTATAATCTTTTGTATATATATTTATATAATAAAAATCGTACTTCCAGTCACTATATAGGCAACTATTCATAGGCCACATCATGTATTTCATATTCTTTTTAGCAAAAAATATAAATAAATTAAACAAAAAAGAGAGAGAGAGGAAATGGATTCCTTCTGTGCTGTACTCCTGAATGTCTGTGATTTTTTTATTTAAAGAAAGATTAAGTTTTATCTGAAGTAGGATTGTGAGGCACTGATGTTTCCATTTTACCTACTCTGCAATAAAACAAAAAGTAAAAACTTTAAATTCAAGATTTCAGGGTAGGATTTGTTTGTTGTGAACTGTCTGACAGAGGTTACAATAACATATAGCCAAAGCAAGATTTGGAAAAAACATGTTGCATGTTTTGTAATTACAAACAGAGGCTTTATTGTAGTTGTCACAGAAGTAGGCAATAGGCAGTGATTTGGGAACAAATCATTCAGTGAACTATCCAGCATTTTGTGACTGTCAGGTGAAGCTTCCAAGGAATGGAAAAAAGGAAACACCACTCCCATTTGCAGTAACAAGAGGAAAGAGGACCTGGGGAAATACAGGCCAGTGAGCCTCACCTCTGTGCATAGGAGTTCATGGAACAGATCCTCCTTTAAGACATATTAAGGCACATAAGGAATGAGTGGGTAATCCAAGACAGCCAGAATGATTTCACCAAGGGAAGGTCAGGCCTGACCAATCTGATGGCTTTCTGTGATGGAGTGACGATACTGGTGGAAAGAGGGAAGGCAACTGATGTAATCTACCTGGACTTCTTCTGCAAGAACTTTGACACGGTCCTCCACCACATCTTTATTTCTTATCCAAGAAATTCTTGACTGTAAGTGTGGTGAGACACTGGAACAGGTTGCTCAGCAAGGTTGTGGATATCCCCTTCCCGGAAGCATTCAAGGCCAATCTTCTTGGACTTCTGCTGCATCAGCTATCTGAGATGCATCAGCATTTTGCTCTTTTTACCATTGCATCTGCAACTTTGTTCAGAACTTGGGAGTGAGAACAAGGCTCAGCCTCCAGTTGATTCTATATCACATAACGTCATCATTCTATCTGCTTTTTAGTTGTATTTGTATTTCTTCAATGTGGGTACAATGGTAAATGCAAGTGTATTTCTTTTGGTGCTTGGCAGCACTGGCGCATTCATACATTATCTTAGCTGTCATGGAGAGAACATAATTGCTATTCCCAACAAAAAAAAACGTGGAAGCTCAGTTGGGAAAAGAGATCTTATAACACTTTGGTTTTTCTGTATAAAGCACAAAGCCAAATTAAACTAATGTAAGAGTAATTTTGGGCCTTTGATTAGCCTTTTATTTATATATAAACATTATTTTAGGATTCTCTGAGAACTTATGAGTGAATAATTGATGAATTAATTTTCCCCTCCTAAAGCCCTGAATCCATCTTTCAGGGAAATCATGAAAATTTAAGCATAGTATTTGTTTGTTAACCCACATAAAAACAAAACAAAACAAAACAAAAATACTTTTGAAAGAATTATTCCAGCACCAAGTCCTACTAGTTTGACTATAAAAGCTGTCCACTCAGGTCTCTGTCACATTTCATAGAATCATACAACATCTCAGGCTAGAAAGGACTTCACAGATCATCTGGTCCAGCCTTTCATGGGAAAAGGGTGCCCAGATGAAATTATCTAGTGTTCTGTCCAACTGTATCTTGAAAGAGTCCGGTGATGGGCATTCTACAATGCCCCTAAGGAGATTATTGACAAACCACTGAGCTAATGAGCATGAAAGGCATCTCTGGAGATCATTCAGTCCAAGCTCCTGCTGAAAGTAGGGTCAGCTAGAGCAAGGTGCCGAGGGCCATGTCCAATTGTGTTCTAAACATTTTCAAGAACAAAGATTCCACAACATCTCTGTGCAAACTGCCCCAGTGTTGTACCACTGGAGAAGCAGAAACCAGTAGAAAGATCTTTTCGTATGTGTTTAACAGAAATTTCTGTATTTCAATTTATGCCCATTGTCACTGTGTATTCACCTCGGCTGTGGTCTAAGAATAGTTGTGACCAACAGCTATGGTGTCCAACAAGCTGAAGATAATCTGAGCTGCTGTGAAGTCCACTGACTATATCAGATAGTCCACCAGCAACATTAAGTAGATCCCTCTGAAGTACTTGCATCTAGAAAAGGAGGAAGCCAGCTTTTCTAACATGGCACTCTTCTCCTGAAGGAATTCAATACAACCTCAGCTGTTACAGTTTTGTGTCTGGTGCTTTTCTTTATTGAATTGAAGGAGTTTTCTTATTCCTAAAATGTATTGCCTCCTTTCATTCTAACCATTTTCTCTGAAGAACAGCTGGTTAGAAAGTGTAAGTACTTCATTCATAGAAAAAAAAAACGGTAAAAAAGTATAAGTACTTATGTCAGAAAATTCTACTGTAAAATAAGAAGAGAAACAATAGTTTTTAGTAAAAAAAAAAAATTTTCTTGTTTATTTCTATGCTGGAATAACACAAACCTGAAACTAAATTTTCTTAGAAAAAACAATTTCAGTGGGTAAATGATTGACAGTTGAAAGCTGAAACTCTTCACTCTGCTATTTCCCTGTCTTTTCTCCTTCATTTCAAAAAGTGACATATTGTTTGATTGCACAGCGATATAGGGAACAATGTCACTTCATACATATTATTTGTGTATTCTGAAAGAAACAAACACATTAACATATGTGCAGGTATGGGTTTATTTCTGTGTTCCCAGTACTGAAGTTAGTTCTGATCCATTCATTTTCACAAAAACCATGGAATCAGCCTATACACATATCTGCATGAGAGTAATTTACTAAAAACTTCTTAGGAAACAGATAAGGGAGGAATAAAACTTTAGAACTCATGCTTCATTGCAAATCCTCTATTGCTTTCTTCCTTGTGACTATGAAAGACAGAAACAATACAGTTTTGATCACTTCCTTCTGATGACTGTACAGTGCACTCTCTTCTGATGACTTCTTGATAGAAGCAGCGTTCTCCGTCATACAATTTACATTTTCCTTTGTTTTATTTAATCACTTTTGATCACTTTGAGATTATGCTATAATCAATATACAATTGTAAAAAGTCCGTTACCAGACATTTGTTCAATATTTCCAACAAACCTTGAGTAGATCTCTGTCTTTCTCTTTTTTACTACTGAAGATGAAATAAAAATGATGAAATTTTAAAGCAATTTTGTTAGTAATTTGATTTTTTTAGTTTTTATTAAAAACATAAATGAAATCACTATGTTCCTTCAAATATTAGTATGTAGTGCTGAGAGCAGAACTAGAATGTCTTCATTGTCAAGAGCTATCTCCTGATTAGCAAAATAAAACATTCAAAATGACTCTCAGATTCTTCCGGTTCTCTCATTCTCTGATGTCTAGCCATTAGTCTGAGGCTTTATTGTAGCCTTGTATTAGAAGACTATATCTGCATCTCTATGTTTTCTCTAACTTGCAAAATGAGGGAGAATATAATATTTTGAGGTAAATTTTCAACTAAAATTCCAACTAAACAAGTTCAAAACATACTGCCAGACACAATTAGCAGGAAGCACAAACGTAAATTTAATCTCTGTAGGAAACCAAGGCAGAAAATGTGAATATCAGAGTAAATGGATTATATAGAAAACTGAATTGTTACATATTGTTGCTTTCACTTTTATATGCCCATTGTAACATGCCCTAATGACAGTGGGTAGGTAGTTATAAAGTGTGTGACATATTTACAGGGATGCTGTTGACAAATAAATGGATGTTCTCCCAATAGATGTCCTCAAATTTTTGTGGGTTCTGTACAACTGCAGTTCTACATATATTGATCAATGAAAATCTATGTTCTCAATGGGTACGTTCAATGAAAGCTTTATGGTGATTGTTCTCAGAATTGTATCTTTAACATCTGTTGACATCAGTTAAGCCAAGGACACTGTGACTAGGAAAATGATAAACTGCTGACTAGATCGAGCTCCGTAATAGTACTTATCTGATATATACATATATATGCTCTGAGCAACCCTGCTCGAGCTGTAAGTTTCCATGTTCATTGCAGGAGAGTTGGACTTGACTTCCTCCCAACTCAAATGATTCTGTGATTCTATATTCTTATATATTTGTTAAGTGCGCATGTGTGAATATATATACAGTAATTTTAACCAGTGCAAAAGTTCAGGAACCTGGAAAATCTTCTTCATTTGAGCAATTTTTTGATAGATCAATACACAAGTCATATCATCATATTTTAGATTTCAGATATGGATTTACATCCATGCTGTTACTGAAGATACAACCAAAAGTATAATCTTGGAATATTTAAGTATGGCACACATTAGATGAGATGAATTTACTACCAGCTGCAGTGATTAATGTACAGCTTTGATATAGGCTCAGATATCAGCAGCAGAGTATGGGGGAAGGTCTACACTTTAAGGCCATGGTTTGCATCTGGGTAACAGACTGCAATAAAGAATAAGCTCCTCTTCCCTTCTGTTGCAGTTTGAAAGGGATGGAAATGACATTATTTCCATACAAGGGTCTTTATACAAAATGCTACTGGTTTTGATCCTGCTGAACTGAGCATGTTAGCTAGCCTTGCAATACAAAAAAATTCACAAAGGCCATGGTAATGTACATCTGCTATATTTTTACCCAACACTATTTTCAAGAGATTGGAAAAACACGCTTCTGACAACAGAGGCTTTCAGGCTGTGTCTATATTTAAATGCTGAGCTAGACAGTCTCCACCCTACTGACCAGACCCTTTTACCTCCAAAGCAGCAAGCACACCCAAAGTGGGAATGAGAATGCTCCCATGCCTCTTCTAACCTTAAGACACACTCAGGAACTGTTTGTGAGTGTGCTCCTGTGTCTGAACGTTGCCCACATAAAAAGCAGTTCCTTACCCCACTGACACTGTCAGAAGGAGCGACCCAGCCTGACAAGCGCTAAGTCCAACCTCTTGAAACATGACCTAATGTGACTTGTGAGGGACTTGTCCTGTGCAGCCAGGTGCCACACAGCTTTCCTCACAGTTCTCAGCTTTCTGCACTCCTTAATAGTCCCAAGACAGATGAGCAGCCCACCGGAACATGTTGCAGCAATGAAGGGGGTCAAGTCACCCCAGAGAGTCACCAGGCCTGTTTTTAATAGCTGCTCAGGGAAGAAATGGACTTAGGTCCAAACATTCTGTTTTTCTCCACAACTATAAGCACACTCCTCTATTTCTATGTACAGGCACACAGAAATAGTTCACATATTTTCTGTTTGGAAATTTGCCTGCTCTAAATATGTGTAGATCTTAGAGGTCACCATGACCACCCAGTCTGCTCTGTTCCTTCATCATCTGTTCACTTGAGAAGCTCCTTTAGAAAAATTTCTTCTCTGATCTAAAAAAAAAAAACAACACAATGTTCACCCATCTCTACTAAATTTCCACACTGTTAAGTATGTCTAGGGCAGTTTTGAACTTCATAGCACCAACTTTCTGCACCATTTTAACCTTATCTAACAGACTGAGCAATAGTAATGTATTTTTCTTCCTAGTGTAAGCACTTGTATTTGTGGTAAAGTGTCTAATATCCCTCCCCATGGGGGTTCTGGGTTCTTCCTTCTATAGGGCTTTTTTTGTTAAATGTCATTGCAAAGCCACTAAGAGTCAAATTTCTACATAAATAACATAAATAAATAACATACGATGTGGCCCAGGCAGCCAAGAAGGCCGATGACATCCTGACTTGTATCAGAAATAGTGCAGTTAGGAGGAGCAGAGATGTGATCTTCTCGCTATACTTAGCTCTGGTGAGGCTGCACCTATGGTACTGCGTCTTCAGTTTTGGCCCCCTCACTACAAGAAGGACATTGAGGCCCTGGAGAGTGTCCAGAGAAGGGCAATGAAGCTGTGAAGGGTCTGGAGCACAAGTCCTATGGGGAGCAGCTGAAGGAGCTGGGATTCTTCAGTTGTAGAGGAGGCTCAGGGGAGACGTTATTGCTTTCTACAACTCCCTGAAAGGAGGCTGTGGTGAGGTGGGGGCTGGCCTCTTCTCCCATATAAGAGCAATAGGATGAGAGGTAATGGCCTCAAGTTGTGCTAGGGCAGATTCAGGTTGGATATTAGGAAAAACTTCTTCTCCAAAAGAGTGGTCAGGTGCCAGAACACACTGCTCAGGGAGGTAGTGGAGTCACCATATCTGGAGATGTTCTAGAAATGTGTTGATGTGGTACTAGAGAGCGTGGTTTAGTGGGGAAGTATTGGTAAATGGATGATTGGGCCAGATGAACTTTGAGGTCTTTCCCAATCTTAATGACTGAAGAACAGATGAGAGAAATGTTAAAAATGTTAGATACTGTTTATTATTTTTATTACACATCCATCATTAATAAATATAGGTTTTCTTTAAAAGTCGAAATTTATTCAGGCAAGGGACAGGTGGAGTTTACTGAATTTACAAATCCTCAGTCTGTCCTTAAAATTTACTGAATCTTAATTCCAAGAGACTTACAAGAGGGAGGTAAATTAAATACCAACGTAATGACATGCAAATTTTCAGCTGGCCACTGTGTACCCTGGCAATGAATGCACACTTTCTTGAGTAGTGAGACTACCACTTTTCAATCTAAATTTAGAGAGGTGATGTATTTCTCTTACAAAGTACGGATTGATTTCTTCTCAAGAAGCAGAAAGCTGGTTCTCAGGAATAAATATCTATCATTTTCCACTATTACTAATTTTCAAGGTTATTACTGCTGTTTTCATGGCGTTGAAGAGGATCTGACCTCTGCTGATCTCTGTGGTCCTCTTTGAAGTGCATTTGTGGCCAGTTATTACTGTTTATATGTATTTACATGGCTTGAGGGCTACAGGAAAAGTAGGTCCTTTTAGTGCTAGGTGCTGTACAAATAGAACTGAAAGGTGGTCCAGAGGATGAGCCTGTTGACCAGGAATGGCATCAGAATCTGATGCTCTGCAAAATTCCTAAAAAGAGAAAACAAACTAACAATATTATTTTAACAGCACCTATGTGCATATTGACTTTAGTTATTTACAAATTAACTTTAGTAACTGTGACGGAAAAGTTTCAAAGGGAAAAAGTTCAGGTAGACGCCCTGCTGTGAAGGAAAGCCTGTTTAAGTTGTCTGCCAATTTTTTTTTTTCTTTCAATTTCTTTTCCTCCCTCATCTCTACAGGACTCACATTGCTTCCACAGAAGAATGGCCATACCTGAAGTGAAATGTTGACACTGTTTAACAGTTTGGCCATCATGCATGCTATACACAAGCAAGAAATTAGTAATAGAAAGCAATTAAAAGTACCAAAAAAAGGCAGAAAAGAATTAATCATAGAGTCATGTGGATTGGAAACAGGACTCTTTATTTTCTGACGATGCTGACTAGCTTGCAGAAAAAGAAAAGACAATTATTCTTTTCCAGCAATTTGTGTATGCTATTTAATTAAGCCTCAAATTTTCAGAACTGGACTTTTTCCAGAAACCCTAAAATCATCTCAAGAGTTGTACAACTTTCAGACTTTCATTGCACTTCATTCAGTAATATCTAACTAAGACCCAGTAATTTCGTTGGAAAAACTCCTTGTAAACCTTTCCTCTCCTGCCAGAGAGAGATCCTTTACCCCTTAATCTCAGGCACCATGTGAGATTAGGAGCCACTGACACAAGGTCAGACAGAGGGTTGCTACCACCCAGAATCACTCCGGTCATTGCTGTAGTGTAAGGGAGAAGGTCTCCTGGACTCATTCCAGAGCAGGACAGTTCTGCATCCCATTCCAGCCTTGCTGGGGCACTCATTTCCCTAAGAGATGCATTTGTATGAGATATTTGGAAAGCTTTCTTAAGTTATAGAGTCATAGAATGATTTGAGTTGGAAAGGACCTCTAAGATCATTTTATTCCAACCCTCTGCTATAGGCAGGGACACCTCCCACGAGACCAGGTTGCTCACAGCCCCATCCAGCCTGGCTTCGAACGCTTCCCAGGAGGGGGCATCCACAACCTCACTGGGCAACCTGTTTCAGTGTCTCACCACCCTCACTGTAAAAAATTTCTTTCTCATATGTATTCTAAATCTACCCTCCTTCAGTTTAAAGCCATTAAGTTCCTGGTCTGCATCTTTGGATGCATAAATGCCTTTAGAAAGTGCTTAGGTTTCTTAGTGCCCCTATACTCATCCTAGCTGTGATCAACAGGGAAAGAACAGATAAAGGGCAATGAACCCTATGCAGAGCAGATGTCTACATTATCATGAGGTGTATAGTGTTCAGAAGAGTCTCTGTGGCTCTCTGTAGAGAGGCTGAAAAACCAACAGCCCTGAAGTCTGATATTCAGGTGGCTGGACACAGCTGAAATGCCTCCATCTCAACTCTCCACTGTTAAAACAATGATAACCTTCCTCTATCTGACTTGCAGGATGTGAAAAAAAAAAAAAAAAAATTGCCCTACACACAATGAGATATTTCAACACTTAAAAAATAGCTGCTGTTATGTGTCTATGCCTACACAGAGTAAGATACATGCCAGTAACAGTCCAAGAAACAGATCAGCAGCCAGTGCAGCTGCCACAGAAGCACTTTTTACCACACTGCTGCTCAATGCACTGTTCATGGAGCCTGACAAAATTTAGGATTTTTAAACACTTCAGCCCTATTATAATCATCATCCCTCCAGGGTTGGTTTGCATTTTGCTCCAACACAGTCATCCTGACCCTGCTGGTTGTCACAGGATCTCACCTGGGTCATCATACAGGGGCCCCAGGCTGGCAGCCTCTCAAACGCAGCTGTCCGACACAAAATGGGATTCATTAAGTGAGCTGTCCAAGTGGTCTGGAATGCATTAAGGTAAAAGGAAACAACTCCATACAGTGAATTTTCATTCACTGAATTGTGTCACAGTGCTTATCAGGTATTTGTGTAAGCTGGCTCTGCAGTAATATCAAGCTGATAACAATTTGCAGCTCCATTAACCACTGTTAGACGGCAGAAAAAGCAGTTAGCTGCAAAAAGGCAGCCACACAGGAACAAGGTTTGAAAAAGCCATTTACATGCTAAGTGAATTGCTTTTGCAGATATGTGTAATGATGGTAGCATTTTCCCGACCAGCTAAATAGTCTGCTCTGGATATTAGAGGTTTCTTTTCACTCATTCAGCAGTTGTGATCTGTATGTCCAGTGAAGGTCAGAAAAACAGTTCTACAGAAAAAACAGCTCTCCTACAGGTTTCAAGGAGGCGGCTTACCACCACTTACATATTTTAAGTCTTATTTGTTGGCTGCTGTGACTACTTCTTTGTGTTTTAAAATATTAAAGTATTTCAAGCAGTCCCTACTTCAAAAGATTTAAAATTCAAGTGCATATATAATATAGTCAAATATTACCTATGTTATTGAGATGGAGATGGAAAAAGAATAAGGTCATAGGGACTTCAGGAGAAATGTCTCAGCCAGGTTGTTCTGGCTCATATCACAGATGGTGAAGTGTTGGAATTAAAATAAGCATCCTATGATAAAACTGTGTTAAAATCACTTCTTGAAGAGCAAATAATAAAACACAGGCCTAAAAGATCAGGCTGAATGAGGGATTATAAATGGGCTTCAGACAAAGACATTGTGGTGGGTCAGGTAATTTTGCATGAGAATGTGCCTGTTTTAAAGACATCTCTGGTCAGATCCTGACAGAAAGATCCATTTACCTTAGTAGGATGATCAGTAGTCATACGGTTAGGAAAGGAACCTTTGCCCAACAGAAGGTAAACTTCAACTTTGTTTCCTGTATTCATATAGAAGACAGTTTCAAATCTTAGACTGGGGCAGCTTGATCTCACAAACTGGATGACATGGTCATCAGTTCTTGAAGGACCTGAGGGATCTTTCTTAAAGGGAATGGGAATTCGCAGGGAAGTTCCCAGGGCAGTGAAAAGGTTTCTTTTGAGGGATTATGCAGGATTTTGACCGTCTCTATCTGCACTGCAGAAAGAACAGGAGGTGGCAAAAGATGGTAAACTGTCTTTAGTAGATGGGTAATAGGTAGTTGAAATGCTATAGAAGGCTGAAACAAGATAACTGAAAGGAAAGCTAATATGGGGATGATGGAGCATGCTGTGAACAGACTGCTGTCAAGGGAGATTTTAACGAGTTCATTTCAACAAATTGAAAAGAGCAATGCTAGATGCTTGATGCTGATTCTCTTCATTTGACTACATGGCTTGCATTTCTTTATAGCCCTACTTTGTGTTGTTGCCACAGCACAAAGTTGCAGTCCAACACTGCTTAATTCAGAGCTCTTAGGTCCTGAGGACTGTCCCTCGTTCTCACAAAATGTCAGATTTTTTCTGTTAGCTGCAAGCATCTGGTCAAAGCTAATTTTCCAGGTTCCTTCAAAATCAGTGCAGAGGTAGACATTGCCCGGAGGTGACTTATCCTGCTGTGAGACAGATACTTAACAGCATATAGATGAAGGCCAGCTGCTAGTTTAGCTGTTAACAGATATCTGGGGCTTCTTTTCATCCTTATTGTCACCTTACTGGTCTTGATAAACCATAAAAGCCTTTGAGCAGCCGAGCTGAGCTAAGATATAAAGCTCCAGTGTTTGTCTACATCAGTTGCCAGTCATGAATGCATAACACAGAACATAAGAACAGTGCTGGAATGTATTTCCCAGTGTATTCGCCAAATTTCACTCATGAATGGCTCATGAATTTATGAGCCAAAGATGACATCTCTGTGCTGAATAGATTGACATGATTTTATTCTGCCATGTTTGTTCAGTCACCATTTGAACAGTTGTAATTAACACAACTGTAACATCACACTATCTGATGAAATACTTCCTTTTTATTATTGATACTGTTTTTAACTAGACTTCTACACGTTACATCTGATACCCTTTACTGATTGTGTTAGGAGAGATCATTTCATACTGCCATTTTGATATATCTCATGATTTTATATACTTCTCAGAGGAGTTTCCAAGCTGATAAATCTTTGTTTCTTCTACAACAGAGTATCATTATTTTTTACTATTTCTGATGAACTTTCTGAACCTTTTTCAGTTGGGTTATAATATCTTTTTATCGCATGCAAGAAAAGACAGTGAAGAAATGAGAAACTATAGAATGTATTTGAGATGAGGGCACATCGTGAGTTTGTATAAAGGAATAATTATATGTTTTGTTCCCTAATTCTTACTAAAAATCCCTACATTTTATTTTCTGATTTGTCTGCTGCTATGAGTACATAAAACTGACTGCGATAACTCCAGATTCTCATTTTTTTCATGGTAACAGTAGTTCAGAGTTCATCACTGGGTATGTAAATACAGTACAAGTTTTCTCTTGAGTATCACTTTATGTGGAGTTTCATCTGTCATTTCATTATCCAGAAATTTAGTTGTGTGAGATAATTCTGTTACTTGTTGTATCTCTTCTTATTAGAAAACTGTCACATCAGCCCTTTTTTAGATCTTTTCTGAATATATTGAACAGGATTCATCCTAACATAAGCCCTATCCAGAGCAGGTAACACAAAGCTTTCGATTAACTGTAACTGATGTACATAAAAACGGACTTCCATTTGCATCAGATATATATCAGCAAATTTCCACACCCTGAAAGGCCTTAAAGCAATGACATTTCCATCCTTGCGGTTAGTATTGCCTTGGAAATCTTCTGGATAACCCAGAAAGTGATAGATTTAATTCTAGATGCAAAACCATTTCTGTCATATAGATTTTAGAAAAATGTTTATATGGACCCAAGAGAGAAATTTCTCCCACTGCAAGAGTAGTACTGCTGTATAACTATGGCCTGAATAGTTTCAAACTTCATATTTCTGGCACCCTGTCTAATCTATCATAGATTCCTCATAGTTGATCCCATGGTGATTCAAGATAAGCTGTTTAGAGTAAATGGATATTTTCCTAGTTCAATATTTCCAATTTAACAACATTTAGTCAGCTCTGTGTATATCCTCATCCAGTTTTATACTACAGCTCCCTTCACAGTCAAAATGGATTTGGAAATGATCCTTGCTATGAGAGGCAAAACCTACATTAAGGGTTACTAGGACTCTAATGGCCCTAATAAAATTTAACGTGGCTAGAGAGAAGATCAGTGTCTGTCCTGCCACCAGGTCTTATCAAGAAGACAGGGAGACAGAGAGCTCAGTCCAATTATTAATTCATTTTTAACCCCAAAATTGGCTGGTATGCACAGAAGGGACAAAGCATAATGTAAGCAAACAACTCACTGACTGAAAATAAAGCACCCAAATGAAGTTCTAAGGATATTATGATTGCAACATAGCTACTATTAAGGAACCGGTTGAGACCCTTTCAGAAGAACATCCATATTTAGAGCAAGACAGAACTGTAAACTCAAATTTATTCAAATAGCTTCTCAATTATACTATTATCTATAAATAATCTGGTATCTCAGATCTGTGATGTATCATTCACCAAATGTAAGCCATCATTTTGATGACATTGTCAATGTTGTAAAGTGTTTAATCTCTGCTAATAATTTGAATTGAAGATTAAAATGTTTTTTATTGTAAAGTTTTATCTAAATTAATTCTATTGATATTACTGTAACTGCAAAATCTGATTTTGAAGATTACCCATCCACACAAATCTCAAAATGTTGAGCATTTCAGTTGTCCAAATTTCCTTGTCATTACACTGGAAAAAAAAAAGCAAAAATCACTGTAAACTGAAAAAGAGTTACTGACTTCATTACATGGAAAATGAGCCACATCAGGCCTATGAAATCATTCTGATGGAGACCACTGTGTGGTAGAATGCTGTTCTATGCTATTGTATCTCCATGTTTTAAACGACAATTATATTTTGCAAAGGACACAGAAGCTTGCTCACAGTCTCTTAATTAATACAAATTATTGCAACAGAGCAGGAAGTCTATTATGCTCTGTATCTGATATGGTTAAAGAAAAGTGGAAAATTAAGTCTAAATATTAAAGAAAGCTTCCTCTTGGTAAGGATAAATGAGCACTGGAATAAGCTGTCCAGGGAGACTGTAGGCTTTCCACAGCTGTCATCACAAGACAGACAACATTTGCCAGCAATGTTTTAGGCTGACCTGCTGCTGCCATTAAGGAAGAGGAGGAGACTAGGAGAGCCCTCATGATACCTTACAGATCTGTCAATTCCTTTGGTTTTTTTTTAACACAACAACAAAATGAAATCCCTACCAGCTGCTGAGCCTTTCTTTCAGTCTCCTTCCCTTTTCTATGGGTGAACATCTTGTCTGTTTCTTGCCACTTCTGTGTTTCCAACAGAATTCAGGAAAATAATCCATTGTGTTTCAGGATATTCACTTTCTGACATTTGTGCAAAGGCCCATTAGAGCACAATCGACCACACTTATTTAACAACTAACAGTAACAAATCCTGCCAAATAATGTTCTCTAAGTGCTTTTTTTCCTTCTGTTGGAAGCAGGACACCCAAAAAGGCAGGAGTTAGAGGCACTCACTTCCCCTATCAGAAGGAGAGAGATTATTTGAAAGAAGGAATATGCCTATCTGCAGAGGAAAGATAACCTTTGACGGATATCCTGAGCATTTGCCTTTCCCAAGAGAGAGCTTTCCCAAGCTCTGTAGTTGTACTAAAGCCATGCAAACCTTCCAACATTCACCCCCCTCCCCTCTCCCCCCGTCCCAGACTGCAGAAGTGCGGGCAAATCAGCCAGCACCAGACTGCTTTCCATGGCAAGTTAATTGAGGAGGAAAGGGCTCATTAGGGTTCACTTTCTGAACTCACATTCATGTGGAGAGTTTCCAAGTGACTCCTTAAAAGAGGCCAGGCTCTGACTGCAATTACAGTATGAATTCTGAGTAAATGCTAAGGAAGATTTTTGATGTGCCACAAAATTGGGAAACCAAGATAAAACACGCTAGCAGAGAGGCCTGCAGGGAAACAGATGTGGTAACTAAGAGGTAGTCTGCAGCAGTTTCCCTGATACGTGATAAATGTGTGCATGCACACATACACACACAGAGATATACAAATAATATATAAATGTATTTAGGCATGTATATGTATGCAAACATTCATTTGTGTAAATACATGTTCAAGAACATATATCTACCTCTTCATGTATGAATATATATACATACTTTATACATATAAATATATGCACTTATATACTATATATACACATGCACACTATATTCACATATATATTAAAATATAGATACATATAGCTCACAATTCTTCTAAAGATGTTTACACTTAATACTTCATTCAGAAAATAATTCATTTATCTTACATGATACTGATTCCCTTCATTTGTATATGCAGACAGATAAAGCAGAGTGTGCTGTCCTTCACCCTCCGCATCTATAAACATGTAGACCTAATTCTAGACATTATTCATTGTGTTCAAGAGATGCAGAGATGCAGAGTCAGAAATGATTGATGATGGCACCTACGTGGGTTCTTATATACACCCTCCTGCTCTATCTTTTCCACACATTATCATAGTGGAAGAGATATGGCTGGGAGTTGCGTAGGAGCCTATCAGAATAAGTGGGATGCAGTTACAGCCTTCAGCCCTGTGGAAAATCTTGGCAGAGGTGGAGCCCATACGAAGCCCTGGGCTTGTTTCCATGAATCATAGCAGCAAAAGATTGCTTCAGTTTGACCACCATACAGCTGAGTCTCAGCTGCTGCTCTGAAACTGTTGCGGGAAAAAGTGAAGTTCTTTGAACCCTGTGTCTGCCTGGATACATCACCTGGCCTGGGGCGTTGGGAGTGATTTTGTGGAATTTGTGACCTTCCACCACAGACCAGAGCTCTGCTCTGATAGTTACTGATTTATCCCTACGTTTTTATATAGCTTAATCCCAAGAATAGAGAGCCCCAAGAGAGAGTGGTACATAAACCATGAAGTCTGGGACTCAGGAAAGCATATTTTGTCGTCTGGATGTAAGTTTTCAGTTGTTAGTACTTATGCTGTCAGTTTTAAAGTACAGCCCATTAATGATGATTTGTGGTCTGTACGCCTACAAGTGAATACATTCATTTAGGAGGTACTAGCACAATTTGCACGAAGTTTATAATATATTTTACATACTGTTTATTTACAATAATATAAAACTAATGCAGAATATAAAAATTACAAAATGATTCCCATAAATTGCACTCTGGGCTTCCTGGAGTGTATTCATAATGCACTATCCAGATGTATGCTGCAGTGATGTCATAGACAGGTTGTGACTTTAATATGGCAGATATATTACAGAGGAGGACTAAATACAGGGTTTTGTAGCGAACAAATGAAAGAGAAGAAACTCAGAAGTCAAGAGAAACAAAGTTTCCGTAAGTTAGGTGCACTGCACTGGCTAATATCCCAGTAAAAGCATTTTCTACAGTAAACATAACTTTGATCCATACCAATAGTAGGACTGACACTGTCAATGCCAAGCCAAGGATGAAAGGGAGCCCTTCAGCTTTTCAGAAACTGAAAACAGTTTGGATGTGTTCAACCCACTAATTTTTGTCTGTTTCCATGGTTACAAGAAGATAACATACACCCACTCTATCAGCTCATTTTTGGCAGAAGGGAATATCTTAACAACATTCCCCTCCACAGAGTGGAGGAATTAGGAAGCAAAATCCAGACAGTACAAGAGGCCCATCTCCCTTCACACAGAAGTGCACTGGGAGGTGGGGACATTTTTTCAGAGTGCATTTATCTCAAGCATGGTTGTGTTTTATGAAGAAGCAGTGTGTGTGCAGAAGCTTGCAACCAAAGATTAGGAGATAGCTGCCAAAGTGCTTAAAGACGTAACTGCACTGTTGGTTGTATGTAGGAGGAGGATTTAGAGACACCTGCTCAAATGGGAGAGGAAGGGTAGCAAGGCTAATGCTCAAGTAAACAAGAGAACTGCTTTTGCTTATTGTTTTCATGGGAACCAAAATTAGGTTGCTATGCAACTTTTACCTACTGTCAAGAGGCCGTGCTTTAAACCCTTACCTCATTACTACCAGGCTGAGGATGTGGCCCACACCCTTATCTCCACACTTTCTCCATTTATCATTATTGACTTTTTCTCTGCAGGTTTCCAGGGAGCTTGTACTCAAAAGAGACAAAGTAGCCTTTGTACCTATCGGAAGAGTTCTCTGCGTCAGACATACAAGAACAACATGTTCCAGACCTCCCCTGTTCAGGTCTTCTGCCTGCCTAAGATAAAGAGCCCCCAGTGCCATGAATGCTGTCTTCGTCCTACAAGATTCCCAAGAAAGACAGCGCTGGGACACCATGTTTTCCTAGTACTGAGGGGGAGATTCTACAAGAACAAACAAAAATGCATTGAAAGCTTCTATATTGCACAATCAATCAACACACATGCACAAGTCCCCCACAGATACATATGTATAATTTTTTCAGTTTGCTCTTCAATTTATGTCAGTATTGGAATAATCCAAAATTATTCAGGAGAAAGTGGGGCGTTATGTGAAAAAAAATAAAAGTTTAAGGTATTTTAAGCCTTGTGCTGGTTTGAATATTAAAGCATCTGTTTGCAGGCATGTAGCTGCTGAACACAAGGAAATTGCAAAAATCGGGTCTACCTTTACAGGGAGACTCATGCACCATTCTCAAACTGGCAGAAATGTTTCTGTCTTACTTCTTAGAACCAAAAGACCAGTTGGAACAGTTGCTCTGGAAGCTGTGTCACCCTTTGACTTCCTCAGGATCAAGAAGAGGCCAATTCCTGAGCCCTAACAACGTTTTGGGCTATGGCTTTCCTGCAAACTAGATTCCATAAGAGAAAGAGAACCATTATTCCTGTAACTCAGTTCAGGAAATGGTACCTACATGTAACCTCTTCTGTACCAACAAGATATTTCCAAATGCTTTAGTGAACTGTGTTGATTTTTTTTCTTCAGATTTTGCTTCAGACACGGCATACAGTCAGATTGGGTGAGCTCAAGCCTTTTGCCCCCCCCCAGAACTCTGTGTCTCATGCATGACAGACTTGCCAAAAGTAAAAAGAAAATCAAGAATTACCCACTTCAACCCAACAGGACAGAAATAATGGACAGCATCCTACATTCTGACCTTTTTAATGAGTCCTCAATTTGGCATTCTTAGTAATATAAGTTTTTTTCTTGTTCTTAGTATGCTGAAGAGAGATTTCACATGACCTCCTGCCTCCTGGAGAAAATTACTAAGGAAATACTCTAAAAAATAATTGTGTAGAATCATATCAACACTTCCATGAAATATCAGCTGTGTTGGCACAACTAGCTCCACAAGACAGCTCTTCTTTTTTCTTTTTTCTTTTTTCTTTTTTTAATCTACAGAATGCCTTCATTTTTCTTTCAGAAATACAGTACTGAACATTTGACAAGACATCGTGGCTTGCTAGCCAAATCTATCCAATTGTCAGGGAAAAAAAAGGGTAAGATTTTGTAGAATTAAGTCTGGCTGAAGTTTCTTTAACTTCACATCGGTGTGAATTATTGCTTCCTGTTACCCAGAATAATCTTTTACTGTATTTCTTCAGCCTGGCCATTGCTAGGAATAATGCTGCCAAAAGACACAGTCCAAGTTGTATTACAATCTCAAGTCATGAAACAAGAAGGGAAAATGTTAGAAGTGCAAAGATGAACCAAGACATTTTTATGATGCTTTTGTATATCTTTCTTTCTTGCTTTGTCTGTCTCCCTTCTGTAAGTATATATACATGTACGTAGAAATATATATATTGCTATGTTTATTTTATATATACATGCATATGCACACATAAATCATTTTGCCCTCTGTATATATCTGTACTTTTTGCCCTCTGTATATATCTGTACTTTGTGTTTGTGTCTATGGTAAACCAATCAATGAAGAAATTAATAGCAAGAATATCTGATGGCCTATTCTATGCTTGAAAGAGTTAAATCACAAACTTTGTGTATTTGAACAAATATATGAATATTTTTTGCAACCAACAGGCATGTAGTGGATACTGGGACACACCAGTGTGTCAGATAGTTTGATAGTTTGACCAAGGAGCTACCAAGTCAAGAACAGTGGTAAATATGAGTATCCTCACTGAGCCGATCACTTTCCATTGCAGGAAAAAGGTGTCTTAATATCTTTCACTGTCTTAATATCTTTCTTAAAACCTTTTGGCAACAAGTCTCAGAGAAAGACCCTGGTTATAAAACTAAGTGTAGGAAAGAAAATTTTTCAGGACTACTGGTTCTAAAGTTACTGTTGCCCACTGCTGTAAAGCCCTTGTGTAAATATTGGGGTGGACTTTCCAGGAGTACCTCTGGTGTACATCTAAGTTTCTATGAAACCACATGGGAGAATGCAAGGAGTGGTGACAGTTTTGATCAGTGACATACAACAGTCAGTGAACAGAAACAGCAATATCAGTTATTCATGTCCCATACTGCAAATGCCCAAATTTATTAAGTTTATCTTGGTTAACCTCATGGAAAATTTACAAGTGAGGAAAGAAAGGGAGTGTTGGCCCCAAAATTCTAAGCACTTACAAAACATCTTTTACATATATTTACAAAGTCAGGTGGGAAAAGCAGGCTGGCAGCTTCCTTTATTGCAAGGTTTTGGAGTATTAGCCAGTTCCTCTCTTACAGACCTGTTAATAGAAGTCCAAGCTCAGCTGTGCCGTAGGTGAAGGAACTGCCAAATTCACACAGCGTGGAGCAGACAGACTGCATTAGACGCATTGAATAGAAGAGTCGAGTCTGAGGGTTATGCATGCCTGGTCTGGTTTCACCTCTCTAATTAAGCCCTAACAGTTACAGTACACACAGTGTCCTGTGCAAAGTGCCTAAGCAGCTCCCAAATTGGGTCTGGTTCATAGCCCTGCTCGTTTGGACAGTCAGGACTGCATGTGTCCACCCAGTCACTCCAAACTCTCACAGTTGAGTGGCAATCCTCTGCCAGTGACTATGCATTGCTCCCCATCTCTTTCCTCATGCTTCTGCCCCATTGCATAGCAGGCAGGAGTGTGGTGCCAGGAAAAGAGAACAAGAGCAGGAGGCTGATCCTGAGGGCTGTTCATCCAGGCAGCACCAAGATTATCATTCCAGAGAGTCCCGCTTTGCTGCCAACATTCAAGGCCATGCACGAGGAAGCAGAGCAGCACAGACAGGAGAGCCACTGTAAGAATGAAGAGTGCTCTTAGAAAGCAATGAGAAAAGCTTGCAAAAAGCCGGAGGGAGAAGAGACAAACAAACGCGAGACATGGTCTGATTTTATTCCAGACTCTGAGTAGCAGCTTTTTCCCCTCTTCCCAGTTCTAGCAAGTTATTTATATAGGCAGCATGTTAACACTTCTCACTTTCCCATTTGTTATAGAAGCATTAAAGCACTGAGTACAATGACTGCAAGAATTTCCATTTGAGTAGGCTTAAACCATATTTTTTTTCTTCCCCAGTTCTGCCAGCTCTTTTTAGCACAAGTAATTATTAGTGCATGTAATGACATTAGATCTATGGCATTATGTTCTAATTTGGAGCTGCACTGCAAAGTTAAAGTGTATCCTTCAAAATTTGCAAAGAATTGTGCCATTTGCTTTTCAAACCATGGTTCATTTGTATTTTCTATGTCAGTCTTCACATATGAGTTTCAAAGCCTAATAGGAAGGGAGCAGATATAAACACAGTGAGAAAGATATTTTCTTGAATTATTGCCCAACTCAGTATGGATTTCAGCAATGTTCGTCTGGAACTGGCACTTTATTCAAGTAGTCTCTGGAGAGGCATCTGACTGCACGCACTCAGATGATACAGAGAGGTGAGGGATGGCTGTATGGAGGAGAATTTATCTTCCAGTCTCCAAAGATGGGGATATTAAATTCACTCCTCCAAAAGCTGAACATTCACAATAAATGGCTCAGATATAAAAAACTGAAACTTCACCAGTGAAATGCTATCTTTCCTTTCTTATTTCTTTTTGTATAATTATACTTTCCAATTAAGAGCTACAGAAAATACTACAGTTGTTGTAGAGTAGCACTCAGAGAGTTCATCTGGAAAACTGTGGTTTGGTGCTACTGCCTATCTCTTGTCCAACACAGTGGACTCTTGAGTTTATTTGAGGCATCTGGTTGTTTCTGCAATACAAACAGAAGGGGACTTATGAGAGAAAGTGAGCACCTATCTGACACGAAGTCTCATACTTGCACAACACTGAGTAAATACAAGTGGTCTAATGATCATTAAAAACTCAGAGATCCATAAAATCCACATCGGATTTACCTTGAATCACGTGCCTTTGACATTTACTGCCAATGTTTAGTCCAGTTGATCCAGTTTGGCGAGGCACTGGCACAGGCTGCCCAGAGAAGCTGTGGATACACCATCTCTGGTGATGTTCGAGGCCAGATTTGATGGGGCCCTGGGTAGCCTGGTCTGGTGGGTGGCAACCTTGCCCATAGCAGGGAGTTGGAACTGGGTGGTTCCAATCCAAGTCATTCTATGATTGTATGATTCATATATTTCACTGTTCAAGAGGTGCTGTGGAACACATTCTTTCTGCCAAGTCAGTTGGTGGGTAGGACTACATTGCTCTGATGACAGTAATAGGATTGTAACAACATCCCTGGCTCCTAATGACATTTGTGGAGTCATTTAACAGTGATCATATCTACACTACCACATACATGTCATCCCTGTCCATACATGTCAGCCTAATACGGGGTATGTCCATGTTGCAAAGCATCTGACTGCACATCTATTTTGGACTCAAGTCACACTGGAGTGGCAGAAGGATTGATCTACAATCTGTCTACAATAGTGTGATATGGTAGGGTGAGGTGCCATCGTAGGAGATCAGGGGAGCAGAGAACAAAGCCTGTGGAGAGGTTCACACACTACAAAGGCATTCAGGGTGTGACATCCAGAATACATAAAAAATGGGCAGTGAAATTCCCCCCAGAACCACACCAACGCTTTGTTTTGTTCTCTGGAAAAGGAACCTCAGGAGTGAACTAACTTTTCAGCAGGGGACCAGGTGTAAACTAGGCAGATAAGTTATCCAATAGCATAAACACGCTTTCTACATCTGCTTCTGAGCAGTAGTGAAGCAAAACAGATTCAAAAGCTGAATCAACAGACCAGAAACTCTTAGATCTGAATCCAGTCGGATGTTTGAACTTACAGTTTTCAAGCAGTTTATTTAAGTCTTTGTTCACAGACCCCACAAACAACCTGGAAACCCTGGTACGCTTAAAAGATGGGTTTTACCCACTTACTGCTCCTCTGGCTGTGTGGGGCCGTTCCTTTGCCATCTGTTCACAAGAGTATTTTGCTGATATTACCTTACCCTGGCTGTACATCCAGAACCAGCTAAATAAATACCAACACTGTCATTAGGCAACTGTGGAAGGAAAAACAAACACATTTAAAAATTCTGTTTATTCATGCCTTTAAAATCCCATCTTTAAACATCTGTTCAGCATGCCAAGCAGCTACTGATACATACAGATCTACATATTTATGAATAAAGATGTATGTCAGCTACTCTTCCTGAAATCAAAATGCCCAGCAAATTAATGAACATCAGGTAAGCAATCCACAGAATCTATATTTTCTATATTTGCTGTATCTAAAATATTCAAATATCAATCCTTCGGATAACAAGACTGCACTGCCACCAATATGAATAACATTTAAATAGGACTTAGTAATTAATGCACTTTATCTGTTCTCCTAAATCTTACAGAACCAACCATCAGGAAAGGAGAATGCTGACACAAATGGGATGAAATTTCAAGTTTTCCAACCACATGATCTCTCAGAGATCTCTGCACAGCAGTTCTCAAGGAAATTCCTGTCCATCCCGACTGGATTTCAGAGTTGCAGCTTGGCATATATTTTTCAAAGTAGATGGTTGTTCCTATGGCTGATGACCTTCACACAAACGCAAAGCAAAAGCAAACCAGTTGCTGGAGTATGGACGGTTTCCTCCATCTGAAAAGCATCCCTCGAAGGCCTACAAATAGTTCAGCAACCTCTGTGGCATACTTTTTTCAGATCTCAAAATGAGAGCCAGGTTATAGACCCAGAAAGTTCAGTTGCAAGTGTTGGAAAAGTCCTGATGGAAAAGGGCTGCAGGCAACCCACACAGATCAAGCATTTTAAAACTGTCAAAAACTGGATCAGTATTGCAGCTGCTGCAGGCTGGCAAGGGTTGCAACTGGCTTCCTCATACTTCCAGTTCTTGACAAATTTCAGAGGTCACCAGAAAACAGCAGAAAAGCCAATTTCCTAATCTCAGTGTAGCAATCCTAGATTTTGGCACACAGATAACTCCTTGGTAGCGTGTGCTGTCTGCTACATCTCAAGGATGACAAATCCCATATTAAACAGTCCCCAGTCTTAAGTTCTTTGAGTTCCCAGCCCAAAATAGAACTTAGCTCTACCCCTAAACCCATTTGATCAAAGGGGTCTAAAAAAACCCTGAACCTCAGGGTGCCATTTGTGTACATGCATTGGATCTTACCAGTGCTGTACTAGCAGTCTCCACAAAGTCAGGGCAGAACTGCTAAGGAAAACCTGAGTTTTTCATGCTCTGCTTCCAAAGCATCATCCTGCAAAAGGTCCAAAAAAAAAGACCAGATAAGAGTGAAAAAGCAAAAGCTAAGCAGCAAAATTCACATTTACAACAAAATTATTTCTCCTTGTTAACAATTATAACTTTTTCAGCTATGCAGAAATGCACATGTGCATTGCCAGTGTATCTTAGAGTTTTACATGTCCAATATGTCCTGTCTGGGATACTACATTTTGTTAATCCATTGTCAAAATGCAGAAAAACATGACCAAGGAAAAAGCCTTCTGTCTTCTCAAGAGCATGAACAACAGAAATTGGAGTGCTTCACACTGTCACCAAAGCAAGCGGGGACAGTAACGGATGGAAACATGTAGCTAGTATCTGTAAACTGGCATAAAAAAAGCTAGAGACAGAGTGCTAGGTGATAGGAGACGGAAGATCAGTGGTGACCTGTCAAGCTGCCTCCTCTGCTGTGTCACGAGGGGCCAGCTCTGACCGGAACCAAGTGGTGACATGAGATAACACCATCCGGTAAAGACAAAACCTGCGCTGAGGACTGAGAGCATGGAACAAGGATCATGGAAACTCTTAACTCATGTTCTACAAGGAGATACTTTGTCTGATGTTCAATACAATCAATATTTTCCCAAAGCATAGGGAAGTCTACTTTTTCTTTCATCCCATTAGTCCATTTGTGAATTAATTGTCTTAGTGTCTGCTCAAGTAGCAATAATCTGCTGCCCAGATCATCTGATGCAATGTGTGTGCTTCTATGCTGTGAATAGAAGACACAGTTATGTAAAAAAGGCAGATCTATGTAGATACAGCTGTTATCTCTGGATACAGGCTGGGCACAGTGGAAAAACAGAGCAAAAACACAATAAAAATGAGGCTATTGACTGATAATCTATTTAAAAATATAAACTTACCAAGTGAAACTCTTCTGAGCAATTAGACTACTTAGATGCCAGACTTATTTTTCATTATTATCAGTTTGGTATTATCAGTTAGCATTAAAAACTGGAGTTTAAAGACCTCATGTGCTAACTGTAGCTCATGTGTACCAAGATGGGCTCTGTCCAGAAGACTGTGTAGTCTAATCTTTTTTGCAAATGGGGTAATTCTGTCCTCAATGAGCACTCTTTAAATATTAATTCTCACTTTTGGTGAAGTGTAGATGGGGCACTGAGGGACATGGTGTTGGGTTGATGGTTAGACTAGGTGATCTTAATGGTCTTTTCCAACCTTAATGATTCTATGATTCTATTATTCTGTGAAAGGAGATGGGGATTATGAAGGTCGTTATGGAACAATGGGCAAATCAGAGATTCCTGCCTGTGTTGATAATCTGATGTGAATCTTTATGAAGTGGCTCGTGAACATCCTCTTTCCCCCCCTGGAAAGTGTTAAGTGACACCTTCTTCATTTGTCAGCACATCCAATTGTTGTAAATTCGTTATGGAAAGGATAACTATGCCTCAAAGCTTGGCTGACTAGCAAAGGAAACTCAGACTCTTCCAGTACAGTTTGGAAGCAGCGGTTAGCCCTGATTTAGTCCTAAAGAAGAGAACTGCAGATGCTAAGCTGAATTTAAAACATCTGTATCAATTGAAGTCTGCAGTTAGTCAAAGGAGATAGCCCAAGAAGCAAGTCTGGAAGAAGAAAACCACAGCAACCTATGGGGAAGAGTTGGCAGCCAACACAAGACTCCTCTGAGGTGGCCACAAAGCAGCTAGAGTTACAGCTGAGTTGTAACTTACTGGACCTATGTAGAAACGTGAAGTGTTTTTCTTCTGCAGGGATTTATTTGCAGAAAAACTCAAATGGGAGAAGACTGTGGACACAGAACAGCATTCCCAGAACTGATTGCAGTCCTGCAAACCCTTTTTTGCCTACAGCTATGCAGTACTGTTGCATTAGATAAATCATTCTTTTCTCCATAGGTTGTGATCCTGACAGATTTATAAATAAGCTGACCAAATTCACTTTGGTTTGAAATGAATTGGAGTACTTTCTGCGCACAGCTAACCTAATTTCAGAGAATGGATTAAAAAAAAAAGTTGCAGAAAAGCAAAAAACAGAGCCACTCTTTGCCCAGGGAATAAATAAATGTGACACTACAGTGTCCTTTTCAGACATGTAAGTTTTTTGCTTTTTCACTAAGTGAAAACAATTTTATTATAGCTCAAAATATCTATTTTTTTTCTATAGCTACCCACATCTATAAATATTCACAAAATAAACAAAGGGGAAAAAAAGAGAAGACCAAGTTATTGTGGTTATAAAAGAGCTCTGACACTTATAATATAGAAACTTAAATACACTTTTTGTAAAGTTGGACTTTATCTGCTTTAATTCTTGGAATCCTGTTGATATCAATGATGCATTAGAGAGCATTCTTTTATAGATACTACAGATTGTTATGCCATGTACACAGAGTATAATATTGGCTCTTTTGAAATGAATATGAAAATTGTCATTGCTTTCAGTGGAAAAGAGATTTTAACCTATTACCTCTTTCAGTTTATATTTGACCTTATGCATTAGGCAAGCAATAAAGTAAACAGTAAATATTACTCTGGTGAGACATGTCAGTTGAAAAGAACAGGTCCTTATAGAGAAGGTAAACTCTGTGGTTTTAATTAAAACACCAGTTTTTCTGAACAGACTGTAAACTCAGGGAAGTGTATTCATACTTTAGTATGATAAAATCTTCTTTATTGAAGACCAGAGTGGAAAAGGACCAAACATGTCTACTTTTTTATACAACTGATGCAAGAAAAGGAAGTAAGATTCAGGACAAATACAGAAGTTGCACATGAACTTCTGTCTTCCACATATCCAGGTTCAGATGTTACGAACTGCAACCTATAATGCAGTACTCATCTTTTAAGAAAGATAACAATCTTTCCTACACAATGCTGTGATAACAGCTCAAGGGAATCTATTCAATACATGCCTTGAAGGGTAATTTTCTCAGTACTCAAGTTTATTTCCTCACTGGTTCTCAAGAACTATGGAGCATGTGTCATTTCATATTGTGCATTTTCTGCGTTCATCTTCTTGCCTCTGTTTCCCATACTAAAGAATCATACAACAGTTGAGGTTGGAGGGCACCTTTGAATGTCACTTCAGGTTTTGATTATCTCATCTCCAAGGATGGAGGCTCCACAGCACCTTTTGGACAACTTGATCCAGTGGTTGACGACCCTCATGGGGAAAAACATTTTCCTATTTTTAAATGGAACTTCTGCTGCTGCACATTGTTCCCATTGCTTCTGGTCCTGTCACTGGGCACCACTGAGAAGAGTCTGGATCCATCTCCTTTACTATTTCCATCTTTAAGGTACATACTTATCGACAAGGATAAGATTCCCGTAGACCTTCAGTGCTCTAGACTGAACAGACTCATCTCTCTCAGCCTTTCATCATATGACAGATTCTCCAAAGTCTAAACCATCTTCATGACACTGCACTGGACTTGCCCCAGTACATTCATGTATCTTTTGTACCCAGAGCCAGACATAGAATTCAAATGTGTCTCAGCAGGGCTGATCAGAGGAAAAGGATCACCTCCCTTGACCTGCTGGCAACACTCTGCCTAAGGCAGCTCAGGAGGCTTTTAGCCAGCTTCACCACAGGGGAATATTGCTGGATAAACTCTGAGGATCTCCAGAACCTCTTTTGCAAAGCAGCTTTCCAGCTGGTATGCCCCAGCTTGTTCTGGTGCCTGCTATTTTTCCCCAGTGGCAGGACTTGGCATTTCCCTTTGCTAAACTATTTGTAAGAGTCCTGTCAGCTCATTTCTCCAGCTTGCTGAGGTTCCCCTGAATGGCAGAACAACCCTCTGGCAGATCAGCCACTCCTTTCCATTTTGTATCATCTGAAAAACTGCTGAAAGTGTGCTTTGTCCCTTCATCCTAGTCATTAATGAAGAGGTTAAAGAGTATTGGCCCCAATATCAACCCCTTGAATACACCACTAGTGACTGTTTTCCAGCTGAACATTGTCTCACTGATCACAGTCCTTTGATACTGGAATTTCAGCTACTTCTGTGCCTCCTCATAGTGCAGCTCTCTACTTTGTACTGCTTCGATTTGTCTATGGGGCTCTTATGCGTGATAACATAAAAGCTCAGTCTAAGGTCAATTTAAATACCCACTATCTTCCCTTATCAACTGAGGAAAATTATCATTACAGAAAGCTAGCAGATTCGTTAACTCTGATTTCTCCTTTGGAAGTCTCTACAGAATAATCTCAGTCATCTTCTTGTCCTTCATTTCTGCAAATGGTTTCTAGAATCATTTGTTCCATCACCTTCCCATGGAAAGATACGAGGCTGACAGACCAATTGTTCTCCAGACCCTCCTTTTTTTATGAATAACTGGAATACGTTTGGAAGGTATCAATTCTACAGCCACATATGCTGTGTAACTAAGAAGAAAAGAGATCTGAGTAATAAATCATATATTCCAGCCTAACTCTGTGGTTTGATGTTGGCCATTATTTTGTGTTTATTAGCTTCCTGTAGTACAGAGCCAAAGATTAAGGATGATGAAACATGATTAATTTACATCATTCGTTGGCTTTCCCTTTGTGAAAGAAACATGAGCTTTTCACTTTTATGTATCTATATATATAAATACAGGAATGAAGAGATTTTGTCCACACTATATAATACATAATATATACATAATAGAAAATATATATTAATTATCAGTTTAGATTTCCACATTGTGCATGTTTGCCCTCAAAGCTGTGATAAAGCTTTTAAGCACTCTCTGAGCAGTATTTACTTATCTAGTGTGCCACAGAGCTTATGTTTAGCTTTATGTTTTACATTGCAGTCACTTCAAGGAGATTTACAAGTAGAACTGAAGCTAAACATTTTCCTAAATGGTTTGCTTAATAATGATGAACGCTCAATTAGGGTTTAAAGTTGCTTACTGCCTACTTGAAGCCCGTATGGCTCCATGAGCACCTCCTCTTAGCCAAAGGTACTTGCACAAATCTTGCCCTAAAGAACAGTTTAGATGAGAGTAAAATTATTTTTTCCAGCAAGGATTTCAGAATTGAGATCTTAACTCTTTTTTTTTTTTCCTAAGAAAGGCTTATTCATGTAAGCAAATCATGAATGTGCCACCACAACATCGGTTTAACTGAAAACATCTTTTGCTAATGGGGCATGGTATTTCCTTGTTGCACCACATTAACTTCATTTCTTTGGATCAGGTAATTAAAGCTGATTGTCTCTTGAAAACAGCAAATGAATTACTCACACTGTTGTACTTTCTAAGATTATCACATCCAGCTGTTGCATTTATTTAAAAAAAAAAAAAAGGAAAAAAAAATTGCATGAGATTCTCCAAACTATTTAAAGGCTCTTTATACTCTGTACATGCTGAATTATTTAGCCAAATGAAAGTTTGTAGTTAATATTTTACACAAATGGATGTAGACAGGAAGGGCCAAAACAGTAACAGAGGATGTGTCCTCTCTGTCCTACAAGCTCTTCTTTCAACAATGGGTATGTTCAGGGATGAGGAGAGTTGCCTAATACCCCCATCTTCCTGCTTTAGGAGATTGGAGGATGGGACACACTAGGAGCATTTCAACAGTGGATGTGATGCCAAATGCACCAAGCTCTCAGCCACTAAAAATGACAGTACAGAGCCCAAATACCAAAGCATTCAGGTGATGGCTTTGCTCATGTCTGGAAAATAGGTGAGTGGGTATTTGGAAAAGAAACTTAAAAACAGTGTCTTTTTCCCTTCTCTCTCTAAAATTTATAAAAAATGTTTGGGCTCACGTGACTGTTCAGAAGAATAAAAGTTTATGTCAGGGGGTGCATGTCTGTGCTGGTGAGCTCAGATACAGGTGCTCCTGCCACCAATGAACTCAGCTCAGGTACTGTAAGCCAGGGACACATGCAGTCAACCCCTAAAGAAAAAAATATACATATATTTGTATGTGTTCAAATAGCAGCTACAAACAATAAAGATAATGGAAGGAAATGAACAAACAAACAAATTAAAAAAAAGAAAGTAATCATTTATTGAATGTAGTTCAACAGTGTCATTTAGAAGTCAGTAAGGCAATTACTCAAACATGAAACAAAACTAAAAAGTCTAGTCTTTGCCACACTCTTGCACAAAACACTGTGTAGCTCTGGAAGGAAGTCCAGTAAAGATTCCTAAATTTTTTTCCTGCCATGCCATTGCCTTTCATTTTGAAGACAACAGATGTTTGGCTCCACTCTGAGGTCAGATAGAGTAGCTTCAGTGTGTCAGCACAGCTACTATGTTGGTATGAGAAAAGGAATAAAAACACTGGATAAGAGTCGGTTTGAGGTAAGTGTCAGGGCAAGGGAAAGGGAAATTAACACAGGAGTAATTACATCATTTTAATTAATCGTCACAGCAGTAAAAATATCTGGTTCAGATCTCATTTTCCTTCCTTTTTCTTCTCCATGACCTCAGCCTTTATCACGTTGCCTTTATCCGTTGGTGCCCATAGTGACACACAGACTTCCAGAAGACTTTGCAAAACACTAACCTCATTTAGTTGATGCAAATGCCCAGCATTGTTCTAGGGACAGGAGCAGGCCTGCCCATGTAAAATTGCTCTGTTTATTTCAGGAAACTAATTGTCTCAATAAGCAACTTTCTTGTCCAGCCATTCTGCTCCTTGTTTCTGGATGTCAGTCAGTGTCAAAGAGTTGGCAGTGGTGGGAAGATAAAGACAGCTGATAGTCTCAACAAGCTGCACTGCCACTCCACATGAGTATTAATGTTCACAGCCCAGACAAGTAACAAACAGAAACTAATTAACTTACAGATGCAGCAATATTTAAAATCTCTCTCAGTTCTCTCAAAGACAGGCAAAAACTCATTCCATTCCCAGGCTGAGTTATAAGACACTCACGTTAAAAGGTAAGTTGACATGTTCTTCTAGCTCACAAAGGGGCCATTAGAAAACATTTATTTTCAAAAGTCATTCAGAGTCGCAGAAGGACACTCTGTGTATACAGTCAACCTGAATAAAGGACAGTTCCAAATGTTCTAAATCAGACTCCACTGTAGCACTTACAAATAGATTTCCCGAAAAGCTTCTGATAATTTTTCACTTTCTTTGGTATCTAAATGTCTGTCAATCCATTTGGCTGACTGCGAATAAGAAGGGGAAAAAAAAAACAAAAACTGTTTTGACATAGCTGTCTTTGCTATATATCTTTTCTATCAAGTGCATTGACTATATACAACATCTGCTTTTGAACATAATAATCTTGTATTTTTGCATGTCTTATTGAGCATGAGCAGAGTGCTCAGTTGCCCTCCCAGGACTTAGACATGACATTATACTCTACATGCACATGCAACCTTATGCTATTATGCTCCATTTCTCTATTTTCATGATGAGGTTTGTATTTTTGGATGATCTCAAGGAAGTTTAGAACATATATGTATACATATTGTGCTTAGACGTGTATTATAATATATATAAACATGTTTATACATGTATATAAGCATGTACATATATATACTTATATTTGTTTGCAGTCCTGATAAGAAGTTTTTCTCCTTGACAGTGACATTGTGCCTTCACCAGTTTAAGTCAGTTGCTTAGTTCATCATTTAGTTTAATATATTCATGCCAGAAAAAAATCCCAAGTAGATATATCTTCCTCTCCCCATCATGGTGCCATTTTAGTAGTGGAGCACATGTAGTTATGGAGGTACTAAGGGACATAAAAGAGCTCCTTTTGCTAATATAAGCCATGTCTCCAGCAAGAGGCTTTTCTGGCAGAGTAGCATTGCATCAGTAGTGTCAGCTGCAGCCAGCTGCTGACTGGGAGCGTCTGATGCCTCAACAATTGCAGCAGTGCCGGCTGCTTTCTGCTCGTTACACAGAACTCCAAAATCTCCTCAAAGAGGCTGGGGATTTCAGCAGTGCCAAATACTAACAGTCTCCCACCGTGGCAGCAGTTGAAGCGAAAAAACATGTGGTTGGAATGATCTCCTCCTTGAAGCAGCAACAGCAAGAGGAGGAAGAGTAAGGAAGAAGCTGGGACTTCCCTCGGGGACTTCTGGGAGCCTTGGTGGGTTGGTCATTGTTTGAAGGCTGTGCTGAGAGCCTGGGAAAGAGCAATGGGCATTGCATGGGTTTTAAATATGTATCAGTGATATAACAAGTGGCATAAAGTACCTTTTTTGGTTCTTCCATATCCTCTGGATCTCCACTTTATGTCTACTGCAACCTGAGAGCCTAGGCAGTCACTTCATGTTCTTGCACTCACAACACACAGAATATTTCTCTAATGAACAGTTTTGTTGAAAGAAAGACATTTAGTTCGTTTTACTATCTTTTTTCCTCCCCAGGAAATATCCCTGGTACAAGTCAGGAACTTTCCACTGCTCAAAAATAGCCATCAAACGGCAGAGTCAGTTTGGGGGCAAAGGACAGCAACTGCACAACCATCTACGTCTTTGGGAAGAGAAGAAGATAATTAGAGAAATACTATATTGGAACCTATTCCAGTTTTATTTCAGTCCAAATGACTGTAATGCACATGCAAGCAATTAGCCAAGTGACTAACTTGTCATTTGCTTGTGGAATTATCCACTGTGTGTAAATACCCTTTATCCCTCTGTGTACCAACATTGTTGATTCTTGGGATTTCATGAACTAAATGGTCACGTAGCTCGCTGCCTTTCAGCCTGGTCAGTTTATTTCAATGAGACTCTGGCAGTGATTTTATCAGTGTGACAACACACACGGGCTCCCTCTTTTTCTCTACCACATGGTACACAAAAACAACTTATTTCTTATACCTTAGCTGTAAGAAAAGCTGATTGAGGAAAGGAAGTCTGCCTGCCTCTCATCATCTACACTGTTAAGCCAGAATAGACAATGACTTCCCCTGCAGACTGCAGAGCAACAGAAAAGCAAGAATCTCATTTGGGAACTCATATTCTGTCCATGCAACAGAGCAGACTTTGTGCAACCACAGTATATTCTCTGCTTTAGTAGATGGCTATTCTGGCATTGTATTCCGTTTGTATAATGTATTTTCTATTTCAACAAAACTATTTAATGGAAATTTAACAATTGAAGAAAACATATCAGTCCCACAGGAAAATATACTCTTAGAAAGTATTTTCAGATATTAGCATTATCAAAAGAGCAGAAAAATTAATTCCTTTACAAATATAAGCTTCTTAAATGCAGTTAAAAAGGATTTAGTGAATTCACTAAAAGCCTGAATAGACTCCATTGTTCAGAGTTAATTTAAACCATCCTGTGCAGTTTCAGTAATTTAAATACCACTCGCATACAAGTCAGAGAAGATCTGCTTTCTTGTCCCTGAGTCATATGAGAATCAGGAAACAGTTTAGGTTAGGAAGCATGCTTCACAGTTTCCAAAATATCAACATATATTCCCATGTCTCCAATCAGCAAAGAAGCATCAAGTGCATACTTTTCTTCATTCTTTGGATCTGTTCACTCTCTGAAACTCTTGCTGGGAACACATTACTACAAGATAGAAATGCAGAAAAATTCATCCTGTGTTTATGTAGGCCCTGGTCCTGCTAAAAGCATTTTGTGGGAAACCTCCCGCTCTTACATGGAGTCCTTCTGACTCCAGCATTCCTCACTCAGGCTCTGAGACCTGCTGCATGGAATTTTCTGCAGAAATGGAGGCATGCAGCTGTCATTAAATGCCTTTCTTAAATACATGGCTCTTCAATGATGTCTGCCCCCCCCCCCCCCCCCAAAAAAAAAAAAAGTTATTTTCAGAGTAAGCACTTAACTCCATGCTGAGATTCAATCACAATTTCAAGTGGCATCTGAAGGCACAATAGTTTTCTAAGGTTGAGGTGCAGAAGAGATGAGACAACCTCAGGCTCAAGTGATCTTGAAAATTTGTTTGTTCCTTCTTACATTAGCCTTTGGTTTTGTTCTCATGGCTGAGAAAAGGAAATAAATTTGAGCATTATGCTTCAATGAAGTGACGAATCAGACTGCCATGCCACTGTGTCCCATCGTTTCCCACAGGAGATTCCTATATTCCTAATACAGTAAGTGATTTAAGAACTTATTTTTCATAGACTACATACACAGCTTCTTTAGGAAAATATTCATTAAGATCCATTAGAGAAGTCATTGATAGAAAGCAAAAAACACAGGCTTGTTTGCATGGAATCTGGGCAAAGAAGTAGGTGCTGGAGGAAGGGGGATATTGGAGAAAATACCTGTGCATATGGCAACAAAGGCCATCCTGACTCCAGCATTTCAGCAGGTACATATCATTGTAGCTTCAGTTCTAAGGCAGAGCAGAATAAAGCTAGAGATTCCTTTGTATTTTAAAAAGGAAATAAATGTTTTCTGTACTCATGGCTAGTAAAAGGTTGTAAAAATTACTTATAAAACTCCAACTTTTAGGAGAGAGGACACCTGGAAAGACTGGGGAGGCAAGCAGCTCTATCCCTATAAATGTGCTTGAAACCTGCAAGTGCTAGTAAACCAAAATAAACCAAGGGCAATCAGCCAAGAGCTATGTTCATGCTCCTGGTGAACAATCCTGGTGGCAAGACAAAGAGATACCAACTGAGAATTCAGGCACCATTAAGGGCTCTGTCAGAAAAGGAGTGAAAGAATAACAAAACATTACACAGACTAAGGGGGATCGGTTAGACTTCAGAGGTGGTCTGCTCTGTGTTGGACAAGAGACTGGTGTTGTGGCAAATGGAGATTGTGGCATCCAGCTAGAGAATCCTGACTAGCTGCCAGCAGAGAGTGTCTGAAGGCTGATGAACTGGAGTCCATCAGGGCTAAGGTCAGGACATTGAGGGAATTCTAAAAGACACAAACAATTGGGAAATGCCTGGATGAGAAAGTGTGAACCAAATCCAAAAACCAACAGAAAGAGCAGTTTATTTTTATGGACTTTGTACATATTTATTTAAAGTGTAGGCTCCTTGAAGCAAATTAAAGAAATACAGGAAAAGTCATAGACCAAAGAACAGAAGTTTGGAAGAGTAAAGCTTATCAAAATGAAGACATTTGTCACAATGGGTGGCAGCTTTACCAAGCAATTTGAGTGAACACATTATGCTTTAGAAAGAGTTTAGGATGTAGTTGTATAGGACTGTAGGCTATGTAAAGTCAGCTCACAGCATTTGATAGCATGGTTCCACCACAGAAAGGAAATGTGCTCAGAAAGATACTGGGACAGGGGAATCAGTTATAATATTTAGAATGGAAGGAGCCCCTCTGTTCACTATAATTAAGTGAACGGCACAAATTGTTCTAAAGTACCATACAAAAGTTACCCACAAGAATCTGTAAGTGACCACATTTTATAGGTCTTCTCCAGCTAGGATGGGAAGAGATATTTCTGCCCTTGAGTGGCAGAACAACCAGTAGGAGTCTTTCCAGGACAGGGCTTTACAGGCATAACAACTTAATATTTGAGCCCAGATGTATGGTAAGAAAACCTAGCCTAGAAGAGAATATTATGCTGCAGTTACCATGAGATAAGGACGTATCTGTCAAAGCAGGACTTTGTTTCAAGGTGATTTAGCAGTAATCCCACCAAATTTGAGATGTGACATCATAAAACAAATACTGTATCATACCTGTTGATAGAGGAATGGCAGAACTACACAAGCAAGGTGTGCATACAATCTAGTCCTGAATATTTGACTGTAAGCAAACACTGCATACCCATCATGTGAATTTGCAAAGAGGTTTAATAGCAAAAGCAAAAATTGGACAGAATTCTGAATGCTGAAGTGGTTACAGTGAGAAAAGATCAGAGTCAGCATATCCTCTCTGTATGACAGGACTCGATATTGCTGCAGTTCCACTTTGGAAGAGTGGTCTACTGGCAGTATGCAGGTATTAGCTGTGGTCAGAAAACTGAGAGCAAGTTTTGCAACATCATTTTGTAATAGAAAGAAGCCAGAGAACAACACAGCAAAATTAAACTCCTTAGTGCCAAATGGGTATTTGAACACAAGACGTGCCAAACAATAAAACAGTCTTAAAGCAGAAACCGTACTGAGAAAATCTGACTGCAAAACCAAAATACAAAGAATAAAGAATACTGATTTATATTTCTATGTACTCTCCCAAGTACTTGACTGTGAAGTTTCTAAGAGCAATGAGAAAGGGAATATAACAAAAAATAGGAGAATGTAGGAGACTGAGCCCAACACTCAGGTTGTCAAGACTGAGCCCAGTCTCGTAACAGAGTAAGTAAAAGTAAGATGCAGCTGGTAGTTGAGCCAACTACAGATTTGCTGGATGTGAACTTGAACACAGCATAGAAATACAGAGGCATGATCACATCCAGGAGGACTGAGAAAGAGGTGCTGTCATCAAGGGAACTAAAAAGCATCAGCAAAAGACACATTTTTGCTGGTCAGTCACTCTTCAACAGAACAAAAGATGGGATCCAGTTCTAAAACAAGAGTAATAACAGAGGGAAGCTGCAAGAGTTGGTTGCAAAGGCAAAAAGAAACAAAGCAAGCAAAAAAAAATGAAACAAAACAATTTACAGAGCCAAGTGGAACAACAACAGCATACGTGCACGTACATACTCTCCCATCACCAGCTCCTACCATTGCAAGTCCTGAAAAGTCTATGGCAAAATGAGGGGAAAAGGAAGATAGAGAAGGAGGGAATTACAAAGTAATACTCACAGAGCAGTGGACTAAGAAATTTAGAATAGATGAGAAATTCTTTTTTTGTTAAAAAAGTAAAAAGTAAACTGTAAAAGTCATAGAAATGTCAGAAAAGTTCCAGAATGGGCAATTTTTCTTCTGAAAAAGTACATGTTATGAACAACAGATTTTAAATGAAAAACATATGTTTTTTTGACTGCTTTTGCTGCTTGAATTCTGCAGAAGCCTCAAGTGAAACCAAACCTACAGTGTTTGTTTATTACTGATGTTTCCAGGACCTCATAGAATCGTTTACAGTGTCAAAGGAATGCAAATACAGATCTGATTATTTCTATTGTCCAGCAACCTAGAAAGCAGGAAGTAACAGTTTGTATTAATACACTGCAATTAGTAAGTCACAGAGCAGTTAAAACTTAGTGGAGAAAAAAAACAACATCCCCTCAGATACTACCTACCTCAAGCCACGCTCTTCTAGAAAAGCAAGGAAACCTTTTGGCTTTATTTCAGTACAAGACCTGCAGGAATTGCAGGTAGGAATTGCACAGAGGACCACCTTTGTTCTGTAGCACACAGGGAAGCAAAGAACAGCTTTAAAGGACTGCTTTAGACAACTTTTAAAGGCTTGGAAACTAGCCTTAAGGGCTTTCGTGGCTGAGGGGCTTTGAAGAGATGCTCCTGGGCTTGCTGAGAGACTGGGAAGTTCCTGCCATGTCAGCTCACTCCTGACTTCAGTGCCAGATGAAGAAACGTGGCAGGGGATGAACATGTTGAAGCTATCCAAAGGCACACCTTCTTTATAACCATCGTACTTGTTAGAGTGTGCAAACAAGAGACACGCACAAAGAAAATTTACAGGCACAGGAAAGTAAACCGGAATGGGACTTCAAAGGCCATTTAGACAATTCCCTTGTTTGGAAGCCAAGTCTCCCATTTGCCAAGACCATCCCCAACAGATGTTTGTCGTGATATCTGCAAGTATACTTCACTGGCTTTCTTGGTAGTTAGAATATTTAACTCCATGTATAAAAAAATATTTTCCCAAAATCTCACCTGAATTTTCTTGCTGAAAGGTCAGTTACATTTTATCTGAATCCCACATGTTCACACAGAACAATTTATCACTAACCATAATAGTTTTATACATATCAGAGATCATTGTCATCTGCTGTAGCCTCTTCTCTAGTCTGAACAATCTCTATTATTTAAACCTTCTTTCAAAGATCGTGTTTTTCAGACCTGTTGTCATTCTGATTCACTTCTAAGGCCTATCAGAAATGTGTCCATAGCTCTTAGAAATTTGGGCCTGGAATTTGGGCAAGCCAGTGAGAGATGACTGGTGTCGCACAGAGAGAAGAAAAATGACCTCTGATATCTTACACCGAATGCATAGGTTAATACATGCCCGAATGAAATTTAGTGGTGCTCTGGGCAGAAAAAATAAAAAAAAAATAAAAATAAAAAAAGATAAAGTTAAAATATTTATCAAGTATCTGCACATCTAAGCACATCTAAGCACGAGTCTGTATGTATTCATTGCCTGCATGTGGAAAACACTATTTCCACGTGCAAGGAGTTGTGTATCATAAAACTTTATTCCTTCCAGTTATACTAAACACAAGCCAAGATTTTTCAGAAGCACATGCCAAAATCTGGGCTCCTCAGCCCCTGTTTGGTTGCTGAAATAACTGGCTTTGATCTTTGCACACTGTCAAGATGCAGTAGCACCTCGGTCTGCAAGCTCATAATCTCTGTAAATCTTAAGTACAGCCTCCAAATCTTAATTTTAAGCATTTATTTAATACTAAAAGCTGAAAACAAAGCTATTACTCCTTCATGTTCAGTTTACCACAGCCTAAGCTCTGCAGTCCTGGTACACAGTCATACACTTTTTCAGTTCCCACACAGAAATGTGGGGAGAATGTGGTCAGTTCCTGGCTTCTCTCACAGCAGGCCTTGCTACAGTTGAAATTAGCTCTGAAATAATGTTGACTTCAAAAAAGAGTCAAATTTAACAATATCTTGAGAAAGACAAATAATTGATCTTAGAAGAACATCAAAGTTAATGTTTTGGAAATAAGTCATCCACTTGGGTGGAACTAGACTTCAATTAATGTTCAGAGCTTATCATTTTGAGTCAACATACTCCCACCATTTCTGTGTTTTAAGAGCAGGGGCAGATGATGCCAGCTTTGCTGAAGAGATTGCTGTAATCCCCTTTTGTATGCAGAGTGCTACTACCTAAAATTTACACAGGGAATTATTCAGAGCTGAAAATATATAAGATTTCTTCTCCGGTGATGCAACCACAGACTGACAGTAAGTCTTGCTATTCTTGTTGGAAACACCCAGGTGGCTTGAGCAGCAGGAGGAGAAATGTCGGTTTGTTGGGCATGCAGCACTCACAGTAACTCCTGCTCTCTGATGACATGCTGTTTCTGACAGGGTATCCCATCCAAGCTGTAGTGACTTTTAAAGATATGAACAGTACTAGCAGACAGTAGTCAGTATCCTTTCCTCATCCCTAGCTCCAAGCCATATGTTGCATCAGAGACAACAAAGAGATAATCATTTGGCGTGAATGATCAGTGCTCTCATGTAGGCACATTTCACCGGCATCACCAACATAAGCTTATGAACTTAGCAGAAGTCTGGGCTCCATGAACACTGCAGGTTTGGCAGCGATAGAATCTACAGCACCTGAGGCTACTCTGAAAAAAAAGGAGGGTGAAAAACTCTTTTCAGAAAAAAATGGAATTATAATTGACTTGTCCTGTCAGAAAAAAATGGAATTATAATTGACTTGTCCTGAAGAATTCTTCACATTTTGAAGCACCTTTAAAGCTTATATTGTATTACAACTGCAGCAACTACATGAAAACTACAGATGCAGAACTACATTCTGCATTTTGCTGCCAGAAGAGTAAGGAACATTGTAAGGCTGTCACCACAGCCTTAGGCCACCTCCCATGTTCACTGAGCACTTAATCCCTTCACTAAACTCCCTTGTGATAGCTCCTTGTTTATTTTGAACCTAATACAGGGGCTGCTGTATTGTAGATCTGAGATCACAAAGCCTTTATTAGTATTTATAAGGTAATCATTGGCAAGTAAATAGAGTGCTGAAAGAGCTTTCCACCCTCACATACCTGTGGCAGGAGAAATTCTCAATATATGACTTGGCTGGAGTGAAGTTGATTACTGTCAGGTCTAGATGATGCTTTGTCCCTTTACATTCAGTAGGAGCATGAACACTTCCCTCGGTCTAGTAAGTTTCCACATCACAATCATTTCAAAATCAACAAGTCTCTAACCTTCCTCAGTGTTCTTTGATATGGTCATTTACCAGAAATATACGTCTGACATGGAATACTTATTTGGAAACATTCTGATCTAAATGCTTGTCTTTCCTAGCATGGGTATTCTATTGTTGAGAGGTGGTTATAAATGGTGGTGTCCCAATGAAGTTCTCCTACTGTCATTCACTTTCCTTTTCTCTTGTTTAGAAGCAGGATTCAAAGAAAATAATCAATTGCAGATTAGCCATCAGGTTTCTGCTCAGTTCTCTGAAGGGGTGGTGACAGAAGTGGTATTTACATTCAAATTGATCTACTTGTTCTATCAAGTGTAGAGTCGAGTAACAGAGAATGTAATATCACAGTGGGAGATGGAAGACAAAAATCTGTGCCTCAATTTCTAAAGAAATATAATTGATTTTAGCAAATTCATTCCATATTGCCAAGATGAGACTGGGGTCTTCTTCACAGTCACATTCTGAAGGATTGATCAAATTTAACATGTTTTATGGAGGTTATGGAGGTTTGCTCTCTGATCTCTAGATGATGGCCCAGAAGGACACTGCATCTCCATGGAGTTCTCTGTCATTCGTCTATTGCATCTAGAAGTCAAAATATCACAAAGCATTTCAGGCTATTCTAAATGCCTAAAGTTAGGCAGATAAAATTCCTGGTATTCAACAGGCAGTCCTTAATTATAGATGGATGGTTACATACACCTTTATCTGTTTGCACACACAGACAAGCGCATCACTGTAGCAAATCAGTATAGATAATGATACACTGAGTCTTTCTTAAGAGTTTCTTATAAGAGCTTCCAGACTGTTCACAGAATCACAGAATCACAGAATCACAGAATGACCCGGGTTGGAAGGGACCTCAAGGATCATGTAGTTCCAACCCCCCTGCCTAGCAGGGCCACCAAACATACACCTTTACTAGATCAGGTTGCCCAGAGCCCTGTCCAACCTGGTCTTGAACACCTCCAAGGACGGGGCATCCACAACCTCCCTGGGCAGCCTATTCCAGGACCCAACCACTCTCCCAGTAAAGAACTTCCCCCTAACATCCAACCTAAATCTTCCCTCTTTTAACTTAAAACCATTTCCCCTAGTCCTGCTATTATCAGCCCTTTCGAAGAGTTTACTCCCCTCCTGGGAGTAAGTTCCCTTCAGGTATTGAAAGGCTGCAATGAGGTCACCCCGCAACCTTCTCTTCTCCAGGCTGAACAAACCCAACTCCCTCAGCCTGTCCTCATAGGGGAGGTGCTCCAGCCCCCTGATCATCTTCGTGGCACTCCTCTGGACCCTTTCCAAAATCTCCATGTCTTTTTTGTACTGAGGGCTCCACACCTGGACACAGTACTCCAGATGGGGCCTCACAAGAGCAGAGTAGAGAGGGACAATCACCTCCCTGTCCCTGCTGACCACCCCTCTCCTGATGGAGCCCAGGATCCCATTTGCTTTCCGGGCTGCCAGAGTGCACTGCTGGCTCATGTTAAGTTTCTCATCTATCAGGACCCCTAGGTCTTTCTCTGCCGAGCTGCTCTCAAGGACAACTCCTCCCAGCCTGTACAGGTGCCTGGGGTTCTTCCGGCCCAAGTGCAAAACCTTGCACTTTGCCGTGTTGAACCTCATCAGGTTCACCCGAGCCCAGCTTTCCAGCCTGTCAAGGTCCCTCTGAATGGCATCTGTTCCCTCCGCCGTATCGACTGCACCACTCAGCTTGGTGTCAGCAGCAAACTTGCTGAGGGTGCACTCCATTCCCTCATCGATGTTATTAATAAAGATGTTAAAGAGCACCGGTCCCAAGACAGACCCTTGAGGGACACCGCTCGTTACCGGCCTCCACCTGGACATAGAGCCATTTCTCATTTTCAGGATTTTGTCTCTCCTCTAAGTTCATTCTCTCATAGTTTCACCTTCATATTTCCACAGCACAAGGGCTCCCATCCTCTTACTCATGTGTCCTGCCACATAGATAAACAAAATACTTCATTTTTCAGCGCTGTACATTTTCAAAAAGCACAGAAAGCACGCAAGCACT
Source organism: Perdix hodgsoniae (assembly GCA_035772895.1). NCBI lineage: Eukaryota > Metazoa > Chordata > Aves > Galliformes > Phasianidae > Perdix > Perdix hodgsoniae. The sequence continues at coordinate 3,439,825 of JAPSGF010000032.1, forward strand.
CAAATGGACAGTATCAAAGTGCCTGATAATTATCTTCCAAACAGATGGACATTGCTTATTTTACACATCACTCAGGAATGGTACGTTGTGTGTGCACAGACATGCAATACCATGAAGGAAACCTTTGTTTGTTCCTCTTTCAAGAAGTGTCTCTTCGAAGTACATGTGTAAATCCAATATAAGATAATAGCACTGGTAGAATAAGCAAGTTCAGAACTCTTCCCAGCACTAATCTGAAAGCTTGGTAATAAAATGATTGTTTTTTTCAGGATTTCAGGAAAGGGAATTATAAGCCCTTTTACTCCTCACCTCCTTCTGAACTTCATTCACTTTCCAATTCAATGGACTCCAGCTGGGAACTTGTTTGGTCTTCAGTAAAGAGGAAGAATTTTACCATATCAGTACAGTTCAGTCACAGTTATCCTCTAAAGATCAGCATTCCCAGTTTCTTCAGTGCAGGGACTTTCCGTGCACTTTATTTTTTTTTTTTTTCCAAAACACGGAATTCCTTTGGATCCAGTCCTACAGGACTCTTTCTCAAGGTTATTTATTGCATATCCCATGGGAGCTTCCAAACATTAACTGCTCAAACTTGGCAGAGGAAAATTTGTAGATTTTCCTTCTCTGTGGAAATTTCTACTGTATAAATCCTCGTTGTTGCAGAAGTCCATCTCATGGGAACGTCCATCTCCGAGGAAATATGGAACAGCTGTGATTTGGCAAGTGGTCTGCTTCTTCTGGATTTTATTCCATGGATTCATAGTTTATAAAACTTCCAGCAGTGCAGTTGCTCCCAAGCAGAACTGGAAGAGATTGAAACCTTACTCTTGCACGTGTATCTTGCAAGATTGCACAAGGAGTACAGACAGTAGCTGTTTCTTTTGTGCCACTTGAATCCAGCCACTTCCCATATCCTCTACAGAACTGTTGAGATTTTTTGACAAACTTTCTTTGGGCTTAGTGGCCCAAAGAAATTCTTCATCAAGAGTGATGCAGATTAAATTTAGTCTAAAATCAGATGGTTTGAGGAGCTGGTTGCCATTTTCTTTTACTTAAATTGTCCTCACTAGATTCTTTCACACAGTGAATATCATCCCTAAAAAAATGAGCAGCCACAAAACAGGCTACACAGAAATAATCCTCTGATATCTTTCTCAGTACTTCCAAATATAACATCAGGGAGTTTCTAGCATGTCAGGAAGAATAATAATTTATATTCTACCATTTCAATGCTGAACTTTCCAACAGTCTTCTTGACAGTTCTGGTTTTGTCACCTCTGCAAGTGTGTCACCATCTGCAAATACAGCAATCACTAGTGGTCATGCATTTTAAAAAAGCTACCACATGCTCCATGTCAGTTTGTTAAAAAGCTGTCCTCTTAATAGCAATTACGAATAAAACTGATTGATACCACTTACAGTACACAGACATTATTTGGAATAGTATTTAAGTGTGTTGACAACATGAATCATAGAATCATAGAACCACAAAATCATAGAATAGTTTGGGTTGGAAGGGACCAGATCATCTACTCCAGTCACTCTGCCATGGGCAGGGTGATCACCAGATCACGTTACTGAAAGTCCTGTCCAGCTCAACTTTGAACACTTCCAAGGATGAGGCAACCACAACTTCTCTGGGCACTGGACACTGATTCAGTGTCTGACCACCTTCAGAATGAAAACCTTCTTCCTTATTTCCAATATAAAGCTACACTCTTTCAATTGAATACCAGTGCCCCTTTTCTTGTCATTACAGGCTTTTGATAAAGGATTTCTCCATCTTTCTTATAAGCCCTTCTTTATTTAATGTAAAGCCACAGTAAGTTTTCCTAACAGCCTCCTTTACTCATGGGTAAAAAACTCCAATTCTCTCAGTCTTTCTACAGAGGAAAAATGTTGCAGATCTCTAATTCTGTGGTACTCTTCTGGACCTGCTCCAACAGGTTCATGCTTTTCTTGTACTAGAAGCCCCAGTGCTCCCCAGAGTGGAGTAGAGGAAGAGAATGATATCCCTCCACTTCCTGGCCAATCTCTTTTTATGCAAGCCAGATTATGATTGGCTTTCACAGCTGCAGGAAGGAAGGAAGGAAGGAAGGAAGGAAGGAAGGAAGGAAGGAAGGAAGGAAGGAAGGAAGGAAGGAAGGAAGGA
>JAPSGF010000032.1:3446976-3480087 GCA_035772895.1 Perdix hodgsoniae
GGGTTCTTCAGATGTTTTTGAACCTGATTTTATTTTACAAAGGATTGAACTTCATAAAATCATAGAATCATAAAATGGTTTGGATTGGAAGGGACGTTTAAGATCCTCTAGTACCAAACTCCTGCTATAGACATGGACACCTCCCTGTAGACCAGGTTGGTCAAAGCTCCATTCAGCCTGGTTTTGAGTGCCTCCAGGGAGGAGGCATTCACAGTCTCACTGGGCAACCTGTTCCAGTGTCTCACCACACTCACAGTAAATAATTTATTCCTACTATCTAGTCTAAATCTACCCTCTTCCAGTTTAAAACCATTTCCCTTTGTTCTGTCACTACATGACCTTATAAAATTCCCTCCCCAGCATTTCTGTAGGTCCCCTTCAGATACTTTAAGGTTGCTATAAAGTCCCCCTGGAGCCTTCTTTTCTCCCCAGCTCTCTCAGCCTGTCCCTGTAGTGGAGGTGCTCCAGCTCTCTGATTATCTTCATGGCTCTCCTCTGGACCTGCTCCAACAACTCCATGCCCTTCTTGTGCTGGGAACCCAGAACTGGACACAGTACTCCAGGTGGGTTCTCATGAGAACAGAGTAGGGGGGTAGAATCACTTCCCTCAAACTGCTGGGCGCACTTCTTTTGATGCAACCCAGGATGCATTTGGACTTCTTGGCTGCAAGCACAGCCATTTCCCTTGTCCCTGTCTTCAGTTTCAAGGACTTGAGAGATATGGGAAGAGTGTGTTTCAGTGAAAACTGAGGCAAAAGAAAGGTTCTTTCTTATTTGTCAGTGCAGAGCATATTCTTCAGTGTTCCTTTTCTGAGCAATACACATATAAAAGCCCTCATTATTTTTCACATTCATACTAAGGCACATTCATCCTCTGCTGTGCCTTGGTATTCCTAATCTCATCCCATGCATGCCCAGGCAGCATCTCTGTATTCCTCCCACTATGTGTGCAAATACTTGAATAGTCTGTTGTGCGTATGTAATATGGATAACATTAATCTTATTTCTCCACTTCTTTAGTACAGTTACATGAAGTAAGAAATTATGTTATGTATGATCCAGATTTTGTCTCTCTCTGGAGGAACAGCAGTATGTGTGTCTAAGAGGTGTATAGCTTCCCTGTATCTAATCACTTAACTTCAAAGAGAGGGTAAGAGCACAAAGACACGGTTCTCATATTACTCTTACCTGGACCCTCCAGATTTATTTTTGACATTTAAAGCAGAAAGTCAATCAGTATGAATCTTCATAAAACACTGACCTCTTGATTCTCACCTGCATGAGAGTATATACTCCTAATGACATTAGCTGGTGTAGTTCTTTACGCTTGGCTCATTGGGTTTCTTCAAGACTCAGAAATAACATGCTTGCAAGGTACAATGCACTTGAAAAGAAAATGGAAATCTGTTATAAATTTAGGAATTAAAGCAGGATTTCTATTTGTACTTCTCAGCTTAACCACTGTAGTATATTGAATAAAAGATTGTTCTAGATAATGAGACGAGATTTTTATTAATATTGAGCACTTAGGTGTTCAGTTGGTATACTTTAAAGGGTAGCTCATGGACTGCTTTTTAAATGTACTACGTTATTTGAAAGAATGGCTTTCATGGGTAAAAGCTCTTCAAAACTCCTATGGAATCATCAATATACATAAAAAGTAACTGTCACAAATAATACTTCAAACAGAAAAGTGTTCAACAGAAAGCATTTAAAGAAACTCTAGAATTCACAGCCATTAAAAGGTATATCAGATTGGTTGCTCCGTTAAGGTTTGTTACTGAAAAGCAAAACTGGCAGGCTGTATTTTTGCAATTATAGAAGAATAATAGCCATGCAGCCAGAAAAAAATGCAGTCCTATACATCTTGATCATAAGTATGGATGTACTTATAATGACCTATTCTCAAATGAACACTTAAATCTATTCCATCACAGTTTATTTAGCTGCACATAAAAGACTTGTACACAGCACAAATACATCATAACATTGTAAAGTATGTAACACTGCAACCTCTAGGAAGCTGTCATCACTTTAATTGCATATTTAGGAAAACATTTTTCAAAGTGCCACATTTTGCAAAGCACTTGCAAATTCTGGAGCTCTGCAGTTTATTGCGCAAGTTTTGCCAGTGTGGTTAGATGAGCATTTTATGCTTCCTGGACAAAATGATGCAGACAGTGGTCCTTCTGTGTTGAAGGAATGAGGTCTTACTGAGCAGTGATGAGTTTTTCTTTCCCTGCAGTCCCTCTGGAGGTAGAAGGACCATATCTGCTCTCCTGATTAAAATGGAAGGTGTGTTAGGAAGAACACCTGCAGGCAGATGGCAGTTGAGAGCACAAACTAATATATATTAACTGTTTAAATGCTGTGAACTTCTGATTCTGTGTTGAGCCCTGCAACCACAAGGTAAAGAAGGTGGATACATTATTGGGTTTGATCTGGTGGGAATTGGCTCACCCCTCATGTGGAGCCACAATGGAGATGTACCAGAGGAGAAGCTGTTTTAATGGGCATGAAGAAAAATTTCCCCAGTTACATCTGTAGAATCACACAATCATAGAATGGCTTAGGTTGGAAGGGATCATTGGGCTCCAACACCCTGCTGTGGGCAGGGTTGCCTACCAGTAGAACAGGATGACCAGTCTTGGCATGACGAATGCTCCATCTAGCACCTTTTCTGATACTATTTAAATATATTCACTTTTCCAGGCTTCTTCAAAGTTATCTGCCTTATCCAGTTGCTAATTCCTCACAAGACACATGTTTTTTTATGGACTAGCCATTGTCATGTAGGAGATCAGCCTATGAGCAGATGTTTGGCCAACTGCATATCTGAACTTACCTGTTTTTTCAGACCACAGTGGTCTTGCATGATAGAGAATATCAGGTGCATGTTTTAATTGTCAGACCTATAATGTTCAGGCACACTGATCCAAAAGGCTCCTTTTCTACTTTTTCAATAAATGCTGTTTTCAAGGTACGTTTTGCTTGGCATTTCTGAAATATTGCTGTCCTGGCAAAAGCAGGAAGCCCAAGAAAATAAGTTGTCTTGCCCCTTCTAAGCAAGATTTTTTTTGTTCAATGCCTGTGCTTTTGCATTTGTAACATGGTATAAACTTTGGTTTTACCTCTCTAAGAAAATAACCCCCAGCCAACCCCAGAAGACAAAGACAAGAAGACAAAGCTCAGCAGTGCCTAGATATTAATGACCAGGACTCAGAGTGCCCAGGAAGATGTCATGGAGCATCAGGTGCCAATGTGGTTGATTCTAAAGACTCTGTTGCTCGGAGAGCTTTTTTAGGCATTGTTGTTATTACAAGGTAGAGAAACTGCAGAAGTTCCCAGCATGAATATATCATTGCCCACAAAATTCATTCCACATCATTTTAATGAAGAACAGGTTTTTCCTCTCTGTTGGTACATAATAATAATGACTCCCTATGGTCCTGTCCACCAGTTACACTGGGCTAATACTAGGAATTGAGTTTTCCATAATGTTTAGCAGTTTGAACTGCCTTATTGTTATCAATGTCTTGGTCTGGAAAAAGCAGGAGGATCAGATAGTATTCATGCATACTTATGCCCCTCATACATCCCCATTCTTAAGGATTACATTATATCAGTCAAGCATGATTTTGACCAACCAGTACGGCATGAGTACACCATAACAGTAAGTTTGACTTTCCAGTTAGACTTATATCTCAAGAAATATTTGTTCCCTCTCTCATTGCTGCCTTATTTGATCCTGCAGGTGCAACATGCATATGTGTATTTCCACTCTTTTGTGTCTGGCTGTTGACCAGGATTTACAAAAGCAAGGGAAGCTCTGTCATCACTGAAAAGGATGTTAATATTTGGAAAGTTGCAAGAATTATCTTGTATTTACTTTTCTCTTTTTTTTTTCTTTGTCATCTCTTCACTGTTGAAAACTGATGCTCTGTGGTTCCACAACAATTTTTACTTTTCTGAGTCTTCAAATAATCAGAAATACCAGTAGACCTCTTAATTCTGAAATCTATTACCTAAGGGTGACAAAGGTTATTCAAGATTCAGAAGTTCAGGAATTATTTGTTAATTTAAAAGTTGAAAATCTGCCTTTCCTTCTTAAAATTTTCTTATGCATGTTTTTAAATCAATGTCTGTTTTTCTCTTGGCCTCATTAAATAATTGACTTAACTTCCATTCTTTAATTCTACCGAACTGAAAGAAAGTAAAAATTCTTGGATAGTAGTTAAAACACCAGCAAGCACGAACATCTGCTGGTTTTAGAGATCTGAACTAGATAGGCACCTTTCTTAAATCGCCATATCCAGTAGAGGATAGTTGCCTTCTAAGAATATGTACTTCGTTAGCTCATGGCTTAACTGCAGAAATATATATATATATATATGTATGTAAAGAGAACTGGAAGTTATAATTGTCTATTTTACAAATTGACATTGAGAGATAGCCTTTGTCTTCCAAATGAACATATTTTTTTGACAGTTATATTCTTTTGACAGTTACACTGGGTATTTTTTTCAGATGCAACTGTAGCATTACAGGAAATTTTCAGTACCAGATTTGCAAATTAAAAAATGTCAGCTAATGTTGGAACTGATGATTTTAAGGGAAAATGCTGCTTCACATGCTGAAGGGAATCTCCATGCAAATAAAGCAACTATGCCCCAAAGGGCAAATAAATTGATTTTGCCCCTTTGAGATATCAAAGAAGGAAACCAGCACGATCCTCGCTGCACCCATAAGCTGAATGTGGAGCTCTGAAGATCAAGTGCTGCTATGAGACATGGAATAGGCAGATGTTTGCAGTCAGAGTACCTGTTTCCTTTTGTTTCTGGCAGTGAATGTAAAGCAGCAGAAGAACTACAAACAACAACAACAAAATAATAGCAAGATTCATCCTGAATGTGCATATTACAGAAATAGATACACTTGCAAGCTAAGAACAATCTAATGCCATCAATAAATTTTAACTGGAGAAATTAGCTCCAGCAGAGCTAAGAGCAACTGCCATTCACCTCCCTCACACATAGCAACATCTTATTAAGTGATGAAGCCTGCCATCTCACCTCCATTCTCCAGCAGTGCAACTGCATCCAACTCTGATTGCCCAGCTGCTTTAGCAGCTGCTCTGCAGGGACACTCAGACCTAGCAAATTCTGCAACATTCTGCCAGGATGATGTTGAAAACTTCACCCCACCCAGGTGCCAAAAAGTAGGAAACCAAGCTGCGGCATTTTGCCTGAGAGATTTATTTCTTTTAAAAAATGACTTTACCATAGAAACATGGAATCCTCAGATTTGGAAGGGACATTTAAAGGTCATCTAGTTCACCTCCTCTGCAATGAACAGGGACATGCACAGCTAGACCAGGGTGCTCAGAGCCCCATCCATCCTGTTCATCATTCCAGTGTCTCGGCACCGTTATTGTAAAAGACTTTTTCCTTATGTCCAAACTAAACTCCCCTCTTTATGTTTGAAACCATTTTCCCTTGTTCTTTCCTGCAGCTCCCCTTTAGATACTGCTATCAGATCACCTTTGATCCTTCTCCAGGCTGAAGGCTGGAGCTCGAGTTCTTTCATTCTGTCCTCACAGGAGAGGTGTTCCATGCCTTGGATCATTTTTGTGGCCCTTCTCTGGAGGCACTCCAACAGGTCTATGTCTCTCCTGTACTGAAGACTCCACATCTGGATACAGTATTCCAGATGAGGCCTCACCAGTGCATGATAGTGGGGCAGGATCCCCTTGCCCTGCCAGCCATGCTTCTTTTGATGCAGCCCCAGATACAGTTGGCTTTCTTCACTGTGAGGTCACATTGCTGACTCATGTCCAGCTTCCCATCCACCAGTCATTTTTGGCACAGCTGTGCTCAGTCATTTAATCCCACAGCTTATATTGGTATAGAGGTGATATTACCTTGAATCAGGTACAACATCTTGCACTTCGATTTATTGAACCTCATGACTTGCAACCGGACCCACTGCTCAAGACTTTCTGTCCCCCTGGACAGCATCCAGAAATCTTTTGTTGGTTTATGACTGTTGGAGCAACAGGCTCCCACCTACAGCTCACTCCAGGTAGTTGGTATGTCCTATTGAAACAATTGATGCATGGGGAAAATTAGTTATCAGTCATTGGAATGGGATCTTCCAAATACTAGGGGAATTACCTCAGCTGTGAGTTTGATTTCCTTGGTAAAATGAGTCATCTTTTTGTTGGCCTATATTCAGCCACACATCTTAGTAAATGTTATAGGGCAAGTTTGCACCAGGAGACACAGTTTATTGCTGATTTCTTTTGCCTTCCTGTGGGAGACTCAACTCATATTGCAAGTAATGATGTGAACCTCAGTATGAGGTATGAGAACCATTTTGATTCCAGAAATTCAGCAGTCTTGTATTGTTATGTGTGACACAAAATAAAATTTACAAAAGAGTTTACAAATGAAACAGTGTAAGGTATCCAAAATGTAACTGGAAGGATTATGAAACATTTGAGATGAAAACACAAAACACTCTTCACCAAAATGCAGATCAGATCCAAAAATTTTCTTAAATCATTTGACTTCAAATATGGTTTAATTGCATTAACATCTAAGAGAATATTGGAAATTGGACTCCTGAATCAACCTGGAATCAGGAAAATATAATTCTAAGAATATTAGCAGAGCTGCTGCAAGGCTTCTTCTAATCAACTGGAAGCTAAAACCAACACCTCAATGATACCACAGAAAGAAACATAAAACTACCAAATATGAGAAAATGTGGTATGTTATACCCAATAGCAAAATGACTAATTCATAATTACAGTACTTAGTGCTTTGTTTAAAGAGCTAAGATCCTGGTAAGACATGTTAAGAAGAAGTCCCTTGAGATTTTTTCTCAGCTCAGAACCGTGGGGAGGGTTCTGTGGTTACAATGAGCCCGTGGATTTTCTTGGTGTTCGAGTGTACAGCAATCCCAACCACCAAGAAATTGAGAAGCAACAAGTATTCTGTACCACAACATTAGAGCACATAAAAAAACTAATTACTGGAACTCCATCACACCACTCTGAGCTGTACAGTAGAGATACTTGCATGTTTAAAACTAAGCATGTGTATAAGTATTTGTAGGACTGAGGCCAAAGGTTGTGACAGCAGCCAAGGGAATACCTGCCCAATCTCTTCAAGGCAAGGATATTTTGTTTGTAAAAGGATATTTTAACCTTCAGAGGCCATGGACTACATAGTGGTAATGTGACCTTTAACTTCTCCAGATCAATTGTTTATACAGGTGTTCTCATTTCCTGAAAGAGGAGCAGAGGTTTGAATATTGTACAAACACTATTAATTTAAATATTTTTTCCCAGTTCCTTTGTCACATTATCAAAAATAAATATATTTACTGCTTTTTTCTCATACCTATGCATCTAACATAAGATTTTGAAAATGGCTGTGGTCATCTGGTGGAGATTATCAGAATAAATGTAATAGGAAGGCACCCCATTTGCTATCTAACTTGAATGTTGAAGATTATAATAATGAGAAATTTTACAGGAAAAAATAAAAAATTTCCCCAGAGTGTTATGATGTAATTATAGTGCTGCAGATCAAGTGAAAGAAGACCAAAAGACACAAGGCTGGGATTCCGTGATTCCTATGTCATTTCTTAGATGGAAACCGAGGGGTTGTCCTTTTCCCAGTTTTGTGGTGATGATATAAGTTCGAAGCAGGAGCAATGTCCTTCCAAGAAATGTCTCAGCTCAGGTCTGCGATGCATAGAGAAATAAAAACTTTGAAAAATGTTCCATGTGCATGTTTTTATTTCCTACCATGCACTCTTAGCCCATTAAGTAGTGAGATAGAATTCTAGCTTCCATCTTGATAACTTGGAGCCATGTCTCAGATCTTCAGGTAGGTGATTTGAAACAGATACTTCAAAAAAGGCTGTGGCACAGCTTGTTTTCTGCACTTTTTTAGCGAGGTTAAAAGTTAAAGCAAGCAATCATGTTGTCTTGAAAACACAGGCAAAATCAGCAGTATGCTGAAATATACAGGAAATATATAGGAAACACAGATATCAAAGCCAGGCTGAATGGGGCTTTGAGCAACCTGGTCTAGAGGGAGATATCGCTGCCTATAGAAGGGGTTGGAACTTGATGATCTTAAATCTCCCTTCCAATGCAAACCATTCTGTGATTCTATGATTCTATGAAATGTGAGTTTCTTATAAAATGGCACATCTGCTGAGACCTTCCTTCTGATAGCAGTGAGGACTCTTGCAGAATGGTAATTTTGGTAGTTATGATAGAACTGTATTTTGATAGTTCTTGTTAACATTTGATTTAATGGAAATCCAATGTTATTTTCTCCAGGAGCAGAAACACCACAGCTTTCTGATTTCATGGTGGTTTTTCAAACAGTGCATCTTCTCTCTCAACACATATGGCTACGTGGGAATAGGGAATGTCCTATTCAGACAGCTCTCCCTGCACTAGTTATTCTGGATCTTGTCATCAGGTTGAATGTTCTGTGAGTCTCATATTGCTCATCTTGTCGTGATGGACTTCTTATTTTCATGGCTTTCCAAAAGCCTCAGTGCCCTAACATTACAGTACAGCTCTCTGCAGGCAGTTTATTTGCTAGTAGCATGAGCCAAACCCTCAAGAAAATCACTGATTTTCACAGAGCAGGGGATCAGTCTGTAAGAGCATTAGAAATATTTTGAGATGGTTCACTGTGAATGAAAGAGCTCTCTAACTCAAGACCACCTTGTTGCAGAAAAATTTGCATGCAAATTTTACTGTCTCTTACCAAAATATGCAGAAAAGAGCAAAGAGGGTTTTGAAAAAGACATCTGAAGTGATGTCTTATTTACCTAAGTGATGTCACATTTACCTAAACTCATCAAGGTACAAAAATGGTTCTGGACATTGTGGTGACTTAAAATCAACCTTGACTGATCAGATGGGGAAAAGCTCTGTTCATGAATACTGCAAATGTGATGCTAATTCAAAATGTGATGATTTGTGATGGACTTTCTCTCCTCTGCATTGTCTTTTTTGCTCCTTTTTGAACTTGTTAAGTAAAATCCAGATGTATTTAATTATACCCAGGATCCTGGAAATCTATTTAGTGTCTTAGTAGATGTGTGATTTTCATGGGGTGATGATAAACTCTTGAGATTTTTTGTTTTGTTTTTAATAGTTTTGATTTTTTTCTGATATTCTTAGAGTTGGATTTGTGTCTTTGATTTTTAGAACTTGTGGTTTATTATTTCAAGTATCTTCTTAACAGATTTGTGCTACTTGTGGGTGCAAAACAACAGCTTCCTCAGCATATAACGAGAAAAGCATTTGAATAGGAATCAAAGATCTTATCTCAGGATACTCAGAAGGAGACATAAGGCTCCGAATTTCACTCAAAATAAGAAGGGAGATGATGCTTATCTCTGATAATCCAGTTAGTTCTTCACAGGTCCCACATTCTCAGTGAATACAGAGATAAAAAAGCTATCTGATCTAATTTGAAGTAGTTTGACCGAGATTGGTCTACAAACAGTACGTACCATTTCTGAAAGTACTTTAGGATGTAAATCATCCAACAAAGACTGGTGAAATATTTCACTTATGCTGTGTAAGATGCAATTCAAGCAGTGCTTAACCATCCTGAGGAATGTACAGATTTGAAGTTCACAAAGCCCTTCACAGATACTGATGAATCTGCCTGGTTGTCCTGAGAGGCAAATACCCCAAGTTAACATCCTGTTGTCATAAAGTCATACTATTCTACTTGTGCAAGTGATTCTAGCAGGGAAAACAACTTGTCTGAAGCAGCAAAGAAAATCTGTGCTGAACCTAACACGTGAGCAGAGGCTAGACTAGTTTTACCAGTATTCCTCCAGACCATAGGCCACAGGTCTAAGCACCAAAATGCAAGCCTAAAACCTTTAGTAGCTGTTGTCGTTCAAGCAGAAGAAGTGTTCTTACACTTTCCCTACTATTGATGAAAACTTTCACTGCTCTGACTTCAATAGGGATCACCAGTGGGAGAAGGCAAAGTAATGAGTTAGCCTTAATTCTTATACTTTAGAGTTGGCTTCATGGCAGTGGTGACACAGATTGATCTCAGGCTGCAAAAGAAACCAAGAAAAATACAGATTGTTGGGAGCTACTCAGACAAGGAGAAAATTAAGAGCAAATCCCTCTGCTCCAGTGAAAGCCAAGTAAAGCAGCCTGGGGACCATCCAGAAGGAATTGTATTGCTTTACCAAGACTATGTCACTCAAAAAATGGGAAAAGAAAGCTATTCAATTGCAGATCTTCCTCTGGTCTGCTCCTGTGCTTTTGGAAACTTTACAAAAAATTCCAAAATGCTGGCTTTCTTACATACCCAGAGCATGACACACAGGTTTCCTACTCACTCTCATTGATATGGGCAGACAGGATAATGTCACCTGCTTACATGTTCCAAAAATAGGAACCATCACTCATGTTCAATATCATCAGTGCTTTCTGCCTGTTTTTGGGCAGGGATCACTGGACTCAGATCCCTCCTCTGAGAGGTTAGCCCAGCCTGATACCCTCAGCCCTTTGGCACCTCCAACACATTCTGACAGATCCACCACAGGAGATGCTTCATGCAGGAAGACTCTACTTTGTATTTTCTTTCGTGACATGTGCCCATCATGGGAGTCTCCCCTCTGCACCTTGCTGCTGTAGCCCTGGACACAGCCTTCACTGGCTTCCCAACCCCTTCTGCAAAGTTTGGGTGGTGGGAATCACTCCCAAGGGATTTTGCTAGCCCCCTTCACCGCCTCACCCACCCCCTTCCAGCCTTTTCTGAGTCACCACCATTTGCCCTAACACATGTGATGCTTTACTCTCAACTATCAGCAGCTCATTGCTAACACTGCCAAAGAATCATGCAATTGCTTTTTATTTTTCCCTTTCCCCCTCTCATTTTAAACAAGGAGCATATCTGCCTGCAATTGGCAGGGACAAAGGGGGAGGTGACAGGGTGGGAAGGGGAGAGGGTCAGGGAACATCTGTTTCACATTTAACCTGGAACCAAACTTTTTCATAGTGCTTCTCCAGCCTTGCTTGTATATTGATTCAATTACTGCACTCTGCTGGTGCAAGAGATTTATATTAAAGCCTCATACAAAGCTATTGTGTTTTGTCACACAACAGTCCTGAATCAATTACAAACATGCTCAACACAATCCCTTTCAGCCATAAGCATTAGTCCAGGGAGAGGCTGCCTGCCCAAGACGCCCGGTGAGCATTAGCTGATCTCAAGGAAGGCGGGACACAGCCAAACTAGTTGACACTTTCTAGCAGAATGACCTGCATTTGGCACATCTCCATCAGTGTCCCCTAAGTGCCACCTTTAGTACCTTCTCCCCATTACACATTTGCATAGGGTGAAGAAATGAGGCTAGACATATACACACAAAAACCCAGGAAGAGAAGGTCCCTTGAAAATGCGCATGGTAGCAGTGCTAGCTCTGGGCTGGTGTGATGTGACCCTGTCCCCAGAGCAGGGAGAAGCCAGCCAGGGCAATCACTTCATGAAAATGAGGGATTGGATGGTACCAGGGGAGGAGAGAGACAGAAGAACCAGGTGATATATTCCTCCAAGTCCCTTTTCTTCAGAAAACCAGCTTCCAAGTAGGGAAAAAAAAATGATCACACATTACAGAACATAGCCCATATAGAAAGGCAACATTTTGTTTGCTCTGGAGGGCACTTCCAGGCTTGGCACTGCTTGATATATATCCAGAGCCAAAACGTCATAAAGATTATCTTTCAAATATGGCAAATGATTTTGAATGCTACCAGAATTTCTGAGCCCTCAATACAAGACTTCTGGAGAAAACCAACATAACTGGAGACATCATGAAGAGATTTTTCAAGAATGCCAGAGTACAGATTCCTTTCAGAAATGACCCAACCATTCTCTCCCTCATGCTTTAGTTTACCTGTTCCTGCTGTAGAGATGGTGTCCTTAAGGGAACAGAGCAAAGTTCCCATCAAACAAGCTGATGATGCAAAGCAGATGCCCCTGGGCTTAACTCACCTACAGAAGCAGTTCATAAAGGGTAAGAAACACTCTCAGCAGAACTGTGTTCTGTGTATTAAAACTAAAGGACCCTATACCCTTGGGAAAGGTGGAAAATATCTAAACAGCTGGAGAATTTAGTACTCAGAGATTATGAGCTAAAACTAGCAGGGTTCATTCAAAGCCAGACTGTAACTAGCTCTGATTAGAGCATTTACAATGAGCTTTAGCTAATTTTGAGCTTTAGCTTTTTGAGCTTTTCCTTTTAAACAAGTGACATGCAAAGAAAGGCAGCAGCTGTGTGCACCTCTGTGCATGCTGTGAGCCAGCTGGATACTAGCCAGCTATGGTCCAGAAGCGCTATAGCTGCATTATCCTAATGCTGGCCCTTAGTTATTATACCTTATTTCTCAGCATGGCTGCATTGCTTCAGGTTGAGCACACTGTTAATGTGTGACTGCTCAACTTCCTGCTGGCAAATACCCTGAGGTACATTGTGAGACTACTGCTGAGGCTTGCACAACTACAGTGTGGACTTCAGTTGGCCAACTAGATGTAGCTCCAGTATATCTGCCCCACTGAGCATAAAGAAAAGCCACTGTATCAGTGGTTACCCTCTAAAAGATTTCTGTCTTCATGACACAAATGGAGCAGCACAGACATACTTGAATGTCAGTTTGCTGTCAGCCAGTGTGCACAGTTCCCACTACTAAGAAAAGAAAGATTCTTCAAAATTTAGGGAAATACAACCCAGGGTTAGGCATCTTCATCTGGCCTGCTGTGGTAGGTGTACAGAAGGAGGGAAGAGCTGAAATGGGACTTCAAGTGCAGAATTTCTGTAAAACAGTTGTGAAGTTGTTCAAAGGAGCCATATCAGAATTTTGCCCATATCCACAAACAGGGTCAGAGAGTTTACTTTCTGTTAGTTTCAGTACATCTGTTTAAAATAAAGAGCCTTTGTTGGAAAATCATGTGTCATCAGTTGACATCTAAACATTCGGGAGACCACTCCTTTTCAAGTTAAATAATTTCAAAAGTTTATATTCCTAGAAGAAAATGAGAGAAATATGATAAAGGAAATCCATTTTGATTAACTGCTACTTTATTAACCTCAGTTGTAAGGTATCTGCACTACAGCAATTTGTAGTTTTGCATTGATGGTTGATTGGTCATGTTCTTTTCTACTTGAGTAATCTGGTTCTGCTGTAGAAAAATAAATGTGAATTTACTAATGTATTATCTTGTATTTTCTGTATCAAAATAACATTTTTGCAATGGGCATTTAAATTAGAGTTTATGGCAGAACTCTCCCAACTCTTGAGAGCAGTCAACAGCATTTTTATAAATTGGCAGTCCCATGAAAATATGATATGATAGTGCAGTCTCCTGACATCCCAGCTATAGAAGTATATAATAGACTGGAAAAGGTACAGAAAATAGTAACATGATAATAAAATACATTCAGGCTGCACAGAACAGCTTCTTTATGAACACTGACAATGTGAGGTGGGAGGCATTATCCTGGAAAAAAGACAGACAAAGAGAGATATAATGGCATCCTACAAAATCAGGAAGAGAATGAATGAGAGCTGAGTACACACTGCCTGTTGCAATATAAGACATAGAGTACATGAGAAGAAATTAGTGGAAAGCAGTTTTAGATCAAATGAAGAACATTCTTCCCCATACTAGCAGCTGTTCAATCTCTGAATCCACTTCCCATGGGTGTCACTGATGATCGCATTTTTATAAGGAGTTTAAGAGATTCATAAAGAAGAATTAAAGGCAACTAAATATACAGACAATACCTCTGGCTTGGCAGGACTATGAGCTGCTGAACTGTTGAAGACTGGAAGAACATTTGAAATAATATATTTATTTTTCCGTATTTTGTATAATTTCTTAGCTGTGTACTTTTGCCATCATCCAAAATAAAACACCAAACTAGACTGCTGTTTTCTGTGGCTTAGTGTGTCTGGTTTTATGTTCTTATATTGAGTCCTGACCACTGCTTAAACTGAGTTCTGTCCATCTGAGGGAATGCCTGAGAGATGCTCTATCCAGAGTCATTGCTGAAAGCAGAAACCAGGCATCCACAGCAGCAAGGCTGAGCCACAAGTTCTGCTGCTGACACCTCTTTGGTGGGGATGTGTGTTGCTGCATGGTGAATGTGACAACTCAAACCAGTTCTCACCTGCAGGAGCTCTGATTTACTGCCTGGAGGACAAGATAGTGGTATCTGCGCTCACCCCGCATTGCTCTTCAAAGCAAGCAGAACTCCCCATTTCTTTCTTAGACACCAAGGCACTGATTATTCAAACTTTGTAACTTCTGGTTTAATCCTCTATTCTCTTTAGCAGTGAAACAGACAGAAAAAGGCATGAGGGTTGTAAATTTGGAGATGTTTGGAACAACCCCTCCCAGTAAGTATGATGGATGAGGCGTCAGGAAATTCATTTCCCATGCTCTGTACTCAGAAAATCATAGAATGGCTTGGATTGGAAGATACCTTACTGATCACTGAGTCCAAACCCCTGCTGTAGGCAGGGCTGCTTTTGGCAAGTTCCAGGTTGCTCTCATTGTTATGGTAACTTCACCAAGGGGAAAAAAAAAATAAAAATCATATTCTTGTTTTAGGAGATATAACATGGAGCCTGCAAGAGACCAAGAGTCAAGTGCAAGGTGGATGGGATGGTACCCTGAATAACCAAATGCCCTAAGGAATCTAAACAGCATGACCTGAGGTTCAGGGATTGTATCCTGAAGGGGAAGCGTCCAGCAGAACTTCTGTAGGTGATGTTTTCCTCTGGATACAAATCACACTTGAAGCAAAATCTGTTTTCACTTTTCAGAATTTATTTGTCAAAAGAAGTCTAAGGAGCATCCAGATGTTGTCTTCAGACAATCTGTACCTTCAGTCTCTTCTTCCTGGACATGATGAATTCAGTCTGTTTAAGTTTTACCTTAAACCAGTTCCACACAAATTCTGGACAGTTTTTGCTGGTTGTGTAACATAATACAATTCCCCAAAAAAAGCAGCCAGCATTGTCCAGCTATGGCATAATCCAGATATGATCCCAACACCTAGCAAAGAAGAGTCTAATTAAAGCTCCCATTCCAATCAATGTTTGGAATTTCCTGACAAAACATCTTCTGTGATAGTTTAAAAAATGTCAGAGAAATAAAAGACGGGTATTACTACAAGGACACAGCATAGCATTTGCAAAAATGTGCTGCACAACATGAGTCAAAGGTCTAACAGGTGACCCATCAAGCAACATCAGCCAGTTCAGAAGGCAACATTGCAGGACAGGCTGCATGCAGCACCTGGGCAGCCACTGCTTTTCTCCAGGTACTCTCCTATGCTTGGGTCAGATGGGGAAAAGGGGTAGAGGGAAAACGGTGTATGTGTTGAAAGGCTGAACTCAGGTCTGCAAGGCTTGTCAGGATGCCTTTCCAATAGGCCACCACACCCTCCCCACACAAAAGGACTGCACTCAAATCAGTGCCAACAGCTTTTGGCCTCAGGCTGATGTAGCAGCTTGCTCTTTCTCTGATGTGGTGTGAATAAGCAAAGAGAGATGTTGAACTGAAGTGCCTCTGACACCACAGCACAAAGTACAACAAGCTCCCCTTTGCTGTGCAAGCTGTGCTCTGGCATAAGGTACTGAATGTACTTGATTACTCCCTATATTCTGATAATTTCTGGGAATTGGTAAGGAATCAGTCTTCCAGCTAAGATCCTTATCCTTGTATACACTCCGGAGCTGGCCACTTCACTAAAATTTTTCAGCAATACAGTAATGAAGGGGCTCCCTATATAAGCCACTAGACCGCCCTCACTCTTTTCCTTCATCTCTTATTTCCTTCCAATATAACTCCTACCTCAAAAGAGAGAAAAGAAAGGAAAAAAGGGAAAGTCAAGGGGTGAATGGCTTTCCTAGGCTGAATCCCTCTTAACTCTTCCTGGAGCAGATGATCCCAAGCTGGGCTCTGCTGGGTACTTCAGAGTTGTGCACAGGCAAGCGAAGATCACTCTCAAGGCATGCAGATCAAAATGGAGAACTGGTGTGGACCACAAGCAAGATGGAGATTGGTCTCTTCTCTCAGGTAACTAGTAATAAGATGAGAAATAATGGCCTCAAGTTGCTCCAGGAGAGGTCCAGGTTGGATATTAGCATAAATTTCTTAGAAAGTGTGGTGAGGCATTGGAACAGGATGCCCAGGGAGGCAGTGGATTCACCATCCCTGGAGGTGTTCAAGAAACATGGAGATGTAACACTGAGGGACATAGTTTAGTGGGCAATATTGGTGTTATGTGGATAGTTAGCCTTAGTGGTCTTTTCCAACCTTAATGACTCTTCAATTCTATGATTCTATAACCAGATCTCACAGATTTCAGTGGAAAGCTGAAATGGGGGGCTGGGCTGCCTTGCATGCAACATTGCTGTGTCTGTCCCCAACTGGCTGCATGACCTAGTGCCTATGATAGCCCTACAGACAGAATCTGTAGATCAGTTATCCATTCAGAATAGGAGTCTATTAAAAAGACTAAATAGAGCAGGCTAGTGGTTTCCAGTGTTGACCTCAGTTCTGAAACACTTCTTTGCCTTAGCTCTCCTTATTTCTTTGTGTTCTGCTTTGTGCCCAATTCACTGAGTGACATTCCTCACAAAAGGTATACATGGGAAATATCATTTTCCAGAAAAAAAGAGATCAATTTTTATGGACTAAAGTAATGATGTATAATGTCATTTATGTGTAAACTTAGATATGTTAGCTATTCCTACAGACTGGAAACAAAACAGTTAGCCTCATTAGCTCAGGGACTAGTGTTATTTAACATCTTTGTTGGCAACATGGACAGTGGGATCAAGTGCATTCTTAGCAAGTTTATGGACAGCACCAAGCTGGGTGGTGCAGTTGACACTCTAGAGGGAAGGGATGCCATGAAGAAGGACTTGGACAGGCTTGAGTGATGGGCTGATGCCAACCTCATGAAGTTCAGTAAAGGCAAGTACAAGGTCCTGCACTGGGATCAGGATGATCCCAATCACAAATACAGGTTGGGTGGAGATTGGCTTGAGGGCAGCTCTGAGGCGAAGGATTTGGGGGTGTTAGCTGATGAAAGACTCAACATGAGCTGGCTTTCCATTACCTGAAAGTACCTTTCCTACAGGAAAGCTGGGGAGGGACTTTTTAGAAGGGCATGTAGTGACTATATGAGGGAAAATGGCTTTAAACTGGAAGAGGGTAGGTTTAGAGTAGATAGTAGGAAGAAATTCTTGACTGTGAAGGTGGTGAGACATGGGAACAGGTTGCCCAGCAAGGCTGTGGATGCCCCCACCCTAGAAGCATTCAAAGGCAGGCTGGATGGGACTTTGAGCAACATGGCCTAGAGGGAGGTAACCCTGCCTATAGCAGGGAGGTTGGAACTAGATGATCTTAAAGTTCCTTCCAATCTATACCATTCCGTGCTTCTATGTTTCTATGCTTCTATGTCTGCAGATGTCCAAATTCCTCCAGTTCTGGATGGATATAGTCATCTTGTTCTTTGGGGCTCTTTTAGCTCTTGCACCCTTTCCAAAAGACCTAGGACCTCAGATCTCCAAGAAGATGAAAACAACAAAGTGATCTCCAATGAGAGTTCAGGATGAGAATGAACCTTCATTCATCGCCTTTGTTCTCTGTTCCAGCGAATGTCACAGAATCTGGAAATGAGTTGTAGAAACTAGGAATCTAAAAGGGAATTTATTTTCCTGGCAGAAGGGTTTCTGCTGCAATCTCCTCTCTTCTGTTTGTCCTTACTATCTATTAGCAGTGCTCTCCTCCCTCATGCCCTGTTGTTCTCTTGCCCCCAGGCCTTTCTCTGCCAGACAACACAGACCCAAACCAAATAGACAAGTTCACTGAATTCTTAAGGAAAGTGACTGGATTTGCATAGACAGGTGCTTGTCACTTTGGTTGCACGTGTCAGCCTCAGTCCAGACCCTCTGCATGCTCAGACTGTGAGGTGTTTGTGGCAGACATCTTCTGATATTTGCACAGAGGTACAGATTGTGGCCCTTGGGCAGTGTGAACATTAAATAAAAGTCATGTACTAGAAAACATTCCCACCTGGAAAGATCCAGAGAAAAGCCTCCTTGTACATGTGAAATTCCTACTGGGTTCACAGCTTGGTGACTGAAGCAAATCACTGTGCGTGAACAAGCAGAGACTTCCCATTGCTCTCCACCTGCCCTCCCACAGCCAAATCCACTAAGATGTGCTTGGTGATTGATCAGCCTGGGATAGGTGGTGAGATGGACCCTTTTCTGCACTTGGAGGTAACCCTTTCAGTGTCAGCCCAGAGGAGAAACCAATTAAAATGTTAGTATGATAGAGCCAACATCTGTTGTTTGAACCATATGTGATGCATTACAATTTCCAGCAAAGACTGTACTTGTTGCAGTAAAATTTTAGCATAAATTATTTTCAAAGATCAAGTGGAAAAATAATTTGTCCTGCTACCCTTTCATTTCTATGGGCTGCTGATAGGAATCTGCTTGTTCTTAAAGTCTTGTGTGAGAGTCATGAAAAGGAATTGAAGAAGGAGGGAATGGTTTGTATCCTCAAACTCACAGTAATAAAAATTTAAGGAAAAGTCTTTTTCGATTTCCTAACTCCTCCCTGTACTGGCTGTATATATTACAAATTAAGGAAATCTACATGATTTCATTTATGCACACCTCCTGCATAAAAGTAACGCATGAGAAAAAGCAGTATTCTATTTTATGTTTTCTATGCTGACTTTCTTCTGAGTCTCTGTATTTCTTGTTTCACCACGTGCAAAATGGGATACATGCTTTCTTACTGTAAACTGTTGTGATGTATATGGATGAAAAGGACCATATATGTACTCCTGACTATGGGCAGTTTATTTGTTCCCCTAATAACCAGACCCCTTGATGAAGAGATTTTTATTAAGATCAACAGGAGGGCAGGGAAAGAAAAGGCATTTAAATTACGGTAGAATTTTTAAAAGTGAAATTAATTCATGCCCACATAGTATAACATCTAGGAAAATAAACATTATTTCAACAGGTGCATTTTATATATCATGTGCATATGCACTTTCACTGCTTGAAGCCCCTGTAGTTAAATTCACCTGGGCAGCAAATGAGCCTGTAAAGTTAAATTATTAATTTTCAGGCTAGCATTCACATTTAGATAATCAGCGTCATGCCTTAGTAATTTACTCAATGAAGCCGATTCAGCAAAATTGCTCTTTTTATAGCATATGTACTCCATATGTGAATGCTGGATCTACCCTTTCATTCCAGCATAGTAAGTAAGAACATGTTGTCAAGATGATGTAAATGCATGGCTTACACTAATCAACCATGATGCACCATCTTAGGATTTCACTAGAACCTGAGAACTCTTTCTATATTTATATGCCGTATTTCTGCATATGTTACAGCTCATGTTATAAAGCAACTTAGCACTCAAGATCAGATATGGTTCAAGGCGGATTACATATGAAGGCTACCATCAAAGCAGAATCTGTATTGTGCTTGCCTAGGCACATCTGAGCTTAAGTATGGAGGAAGCATGAAGAATCACAGAATTGCAGATAGCAGAATCACAGAATGGCCAGGGTTGGAAGGGACCTCAAGGATCATGAAGCTCCAACCCCCCTGCCACATGCAGGGTCACCAACCTCCATATTTAATACTAGACCAGGCTGCCCAGGGCCCCATCCAATCTGGCCTTGAACACCTCTATGGAAGGGGGCATCCACAACCTCTCTGGGCAGCCTGTTCCAGGACCTCACCACTCTCCCTGTAAAGAACTTCCCCCTGATATCCTAAACCTAACCTAAATCTTCCCTCCCTCAACTTAAAACCATTTCACCTTGTCCTGCAGTTATCAACCATTTCAAAGAGTTGATTCCCCTCCTGTTTGTAGGCTCCCTTCAGCTACTGAAAGGCTGCAATGAGGTCACCCCTCAGCCTTCTTTTCTCTAGGCTGAACAAGCCCAGCTCCCTCAGCCTGTCTTCGTAGGGGAGGTGCTCCTGATCATTTTTGTGGCTCTCCTCTGGACCGTCTCCAACAGCTCCCTGTCTTTCTTGTACTGGGGGCTCCAGACCTGGACTCAGTACTCCAGGTGGGGCCTCACAAGAGCAGAGTAGAGGGGGACAATCACCTCCCTATCTCTTTTGGCCACCCCTCTTCTGATGGAGCCCAGGATACCATTCGCTTTCTGAGCTGCAAAGAAGATCCAGGACTGATCACCATGGGACAAGCACGCAGCTCAACTAGCAGCTTGTATTCAACATATTTTGGGACAAGTCACAGATAGAAATTAGAGAATGAAAGGCAGCTGAAATTGAAGTATTTCATGTGTTTCAGCAAGTATAAAGCTGTATACATCAAACGTACTATTTGGTATTTAGCCAATGACTGAGCAAGCCATGTTGGCCATAATTGCAAGACTGCAATCTGGTCTTCAGACCTTGAGACTTTCTTCTGACCTATGTGGATGCACAGATAAAGATAGCCCTCTACACTCACTTTACACTACAGAGTGTAGAGGAATATATTCAGAACGAGATGCATTCAGCTTATTTCATATACTAACTTACAATGGGATTAAATACTATCTAAAGTAAGCAGTTTGTCTCCACTGACTGTAGCAAAAACAAGAAGATAAAGTTCCGTGTGAATTAAACTGGTTGAATGTACCCATTGGGAGGAATCTCCACAGAGGCCTTTTGGTTCCAGAGTGTCTTCATATGAGTACAAAATTCCTGTTACACAGAACAAGGGTAGATGGGGCTGTATCACAAAAAAAACTTCAGTGGTCTTTATTCAACGCAAAGTGAGAATCAAACTCAGTCCAGTGAGGTGATGAATCTTATGAAACAGAATAGTTGATTTTATTAACGACATTATAAATCATCTTAATTATTAATGACTACATTCAGGACTCGTGAAAAATTTGGAAAAAATCTCAATGTCTAATTTCCTAGCTGCTTTTCACTGAAATGGGCATCTCCCATCTGATCCCAGAAGGGAAAAAAGATGAACTTGGTATAATCTTCTTTACACAAATTAGTTCATGTGGAAAATAGAAACTCCAGGGACAGCCTGTGTAGAAAGGTTACTACTGTTGCTTTGCCCAGCAGGGATGATATCATATTTTATGTCAGAATTACTAAAATACTAACATGTATTTTCTGGAACATATGCTTAGGAATGTATGTTCTTTGTCCTTACAGACTTGCTTTCCCACAGAACTTACATGAACTGAACCTTCATAACACTGTAGCAGCCTACAGTTTTTCTTTCTTTTACCCAGTTCTTCATATTAATATCTGTTACTGTATTTTCTGACATTGCATCTGAAATGTATTAAAGAATTGTTCAGAATTTGGACAGACAAATGCAACAAAACAACTATATTTAAATATTTTCGATCTCAAATGTGTAACAGACTACTAAAACTTTACATTTACATACCAGACAGTCCCACATGAGAATTTTTCTCTTTAACATGTTAAGGAACTTCATCATGAAAAATGTATTGTATCATTTAGATTCATACTTGACTTACTGCACAAAAATACATGTCCATAGGCATGGTGCGCATTTAACTGATTTGAGATATAAGTGGGTGTGGGCATCTTAGGTTTCTCGTGCACTGGATTAACATACAAAAATATAAAATAACACAACTAGGAAAAAATTCAGATCGATAAAGTTACATATTTATCCGTCTCAAAATTGATCCCTTCGTACTTAACTCCTGAATTTCCTTCCCAAATAAATATATACAATCATAGAATCATAGAATTACTGAGGTTGGAAAGGACCTCAAAGATCATTAAGTCCAACTGCAGCCTAACCATAGTACCCTAACTCTAACAACCCTCCGCTAAATCATGTCCCTGAGCACCACATCCAAACAGCTCTTAAATACATCCAGGGATGGTGACTCAACCACCTCCCTGGGGAGCCTATTCCAGTGTTTAACCACCCTTTCTGTAAAGAAGTGCTTCCTAACGTCCAACCTAAACTTGCCTTGGCGCAACTTCAGGCCATTTCCCCTCATATTGTCGCATGTCACCACTGAGAAGAGACCTACCCCACTCTCACTGTAAACACCTTTCAGGTACTGGAAGAGAGTAATAAGGTCTCCCCTCAGCCTCCTCTTCCCCAGACTAAACAGCCCCAACTTCCTCAGCCTCTCCTCATAGGGCTGATTTTCCAAGCCCTTCACTAACCTCGCTGCCCTTCTGTGGACCTGCTCCAGCACCTCCATGTCCTTCTTGTACTGAGGTGCCCAAAATATATATAGTATTAGTATTCCAATATATAGTATCCCTTAACAGATTTATTTTACAGTGGCATTCTAGTCAGATGTCAGCTAGTCAACTAGTCCAGGGACCAGATGTGAGAAACCATCATCTGGGACAGGATAAGTGCAGCTGTTGATTTCCAGTCCATAGTCTGGATATGTCCTTCTGTTTCCAAACAGGCTGGGAGGGAGAAAGGAAATTTCTATTAAAGTAAATGTGTCTGGGTCAGCTCTTGGGCTGGGCACAGCACTGATAAGACTTGTTTTACTGGTAGCAGTTTCTACCATCTGATCTGCTAACCATCCATTTTAGCAGTGAATTGTACTGACCAGGCCAAATCTCCTCTAGCCATAATGTGACAAATTCATATATTACAGATATTGTACAATCTATTATTTTAGACAGCCCGGGCCATTTTCTGTCTGATTGGTTGCTATGTAGCACGGTTCTTGCAAAACACATGATGAAAACATTATTATTTATTGCAAAGACAAATTGAAACATGGTAGAGAGAAAATTACCAGTACTAATTCCCAGTGAGCTTATGCTTCTTGAAGGATATCTGAAATTCAAGTGCATCATTGCCTTCAACATAGCAAGATGTTGGCTTCCTGAGAGAAGTGATAAAGCAATTCTAATTACTCCATTCCTTTGCTTTAGAGGCCATAAAAATTTCTCTCAGTTTCCCTTGGACTGGAGAATCAAAATGAGATTGGACACTTAAATACCAAAACTTATTCAAAATCCAAAGTTGCCCTCACAAAAAATGGCTTATTTCTGGAGTAGGGAGACAGTCTACTAGCTCTATAGCAGCTGGCTACTGGAAACCACAGATTTAGACAAGAACATGCCAACTGTATAAATTAGGTTATTTTAAATTCAGTAACGACACTATGATATACTGAAATGTGTGCATGTTAGGAAATTCAGAAATTAAGAAACAACTTTCACTTCATACACCAAAGCAAACGTAAGTATCCCATCTCATCTATGCTCCCTTGGAAATGTGAATTCCCTGAATAATCCTTCCTCTTTTTTGCAGCACAGGTCCAGTGCTGAGGATCTCAGATCAAGAATACAGAATTTGCAGAATTTGACTGGCACTGTCAGGCTGCTGGAAAGGATGAACAGAGGAAAGTTCTGAAGTCAACTCTTGGATAGCGATGAGAAGTTAAATACTTCAAAGCTGACACAGCTGCAGAAAGGATATTTACAAATTAAGGCTAATAAAGGTCAAGGACACCTGCTAGTCAAAAAATGTGTAGTTTTTGTTATAAGCCAAATAAGAGAAATCTAGTGGGGTTTCCCTGCTGTGCTTAAAAAGTCACACGATGTTCTTAATTCTGTTAATTCGTGCAAAATTAACTTAGTTCTGTTCTGCTTCCTGCTGTCCCATGGCAGACCATAAAAACTTTGCCAAGAGTTACTTAAATAACATCCATTTTTGTAAGGGTGATAAAAATGTTGTTTACCCTCTACAACTGCCAAGGTGTTTTAGTTGGATTTGGATAAATGCTTGTTTGCAACATTAGCAGTTTCACTGGGGGAATCCAGGCTGGAAAACAACTAACTGTGTTTTTTCCTCCAAGCCTCAAACCACTCCCAGCTCTTTTATGTGGCTTTTCCATTCGCTATTATCACTTCAGCAACACAACATTCAAAGACTCTTACCTACGTAAATAATAACCATACACAAATAATAAACAATAGCCTCGGCACCAGAGTACTTCTCTTAGTTTCACGCTGATTCAATTCAGCAGTGTTTAATCTTCTTTTTTTATGCTATGTCTTAAAAAGATAAAAACAGATAAATCAGTTGCAATGGCACACAAATGATATGAACTTGTGATGCACTCTGTGATAATCCCTTATCGTAGAATCACGAAAGTTGGAAAAGACAAGTCCAACTGCCACTTATGTACACAGTCTCCCCTTTGAGTAACTTTCCCAATTTATTTCATTCAGATTCCATAGATATGTATATACTATACCATATCCGACAGAAAGATGCCAGTTACTTTTCTAGACTTCCAGTGAGAGAGACCTCAGTTTAATATTGTCTTCCAGTGTTTTTGCCTTGATTCCCAAGTGCTCCTGAACCAAATTTATTTTCTCAGTGTTATCATTCGGTGGCATTCTGTTCAATCCCATCTATAGAAGTCCTTGAGTCTTGTTTGTAACGCATTGCCTACTTCTTGAATAATTCTTGCAAATCTTCATGAACCTTCTCCAGCTTTACAGCACTAAGCCTTAAATACTAACTTTAAAAATGGAAACAGAAGCGTATACACAGCTGCTTTCTGAAAGCCTGGAAAATTTTATTAGTTATCAGTTGAGTGCAAAAACTGACAACAACTAGAAGAAATAGGCATTTTTGGAAACACTGATCCTCATTACTGAGTATCTTCCAACATACATCAGTAAGCATTACTAATAGCTTATCTAAAGCCACTGATTACACCAGTTTCAGTGGAAGAATTATATTCACAGGACCTGGCCTTAAACTCTTCATTCCAAAAATTGTAATGTGTTAAAAGAGTTGCCATACGCTGGAGTTTAAAATAAGGAATAAAAAAGAACTCCTTGGCTTTTCCTCCTTCAGTTTTCTTTAACTAGGGACTGTAGTGGAAATAAACAAAATGAACTGCAAAAGCAAATATTCTTTCCCCAATAACCCTAACAGCAGTTGTGTTCTCAGGGTTTGCAAAGAAAATGAATATCTGCTATTAGTCCAGCTAACACAGCTGTAAAGACATGGACAGGCTTTTGGACATGTGAGCAATTTTTTCTGTATAAAAGCTGAAAAGGCTGAATTAATTCCCTCCTGTTCTCAGTAATTTCAAGGGGGTGTGAATCTTCCATGTTAATAATTTAAAAGCATTAGGAACTTTTCTAAATGCAGTGTGATTTCCATCTGCCAAATGTGGCACCTGAAATAGAAATTCAGGGGGGATTCTGGAATGCAGACAGTACCTGCAGGAGGTGAAGGAGGTGCAGAGTCTGCCCTTTGGGTCAAAACACTGGGGTTTAAATCAGTGCATTATCAGAATAAAAGGGAGCAATTTGATTTGAGCCAGATGAGGAATGCACTGACCAGACTGAGAGGGAACTGGTTCTATAATAGCTAGCCTACTCTTTAATATATCCATAATGTCTTGAAATTTTTGTTGCAAAGTACTCATTGAAACAGATGAGGCATGAGCCACCATGAGCCCTGTGTTGTCTTCATCTAACCTCTCTGTGCCTCACCTTGACTCCTGGGAGAACCTCCCAGCTCCCAGGACTCCAGCAGCATCCTAAATTCTCTGGGAAATGCAGGCAGGTGCAGAAATCATTCTTTCTGCAACATACAGCGCATCGACTCACAGTAAGGACATCAGCATCCTGAGACAACTCACGGAGTAGCCATGCTGAACAGTTCATACATAATCATTACTAACAACTGTCACATTGACAATTACATGTCGTACTGGCCGAGCACAGAACAAAAGTATTTTCTTTCAGGGGTGAGTGGGATTTGAACTTCAGAGTTCAATCTGGAGATGCTCTGACTGTTTCTAGCTTTCTAAATCATAAAGGAAGATGGTCTTTTAGCTGGTGAACTCATCAGTGAGTGGACCAGCTGATTAGCAGGGAGCTGAAGGGTGTCATTTTTCACCAGTTAACAATTCTGCCTGTGAGTGTGATTTCTAACATCAGGTCTGTGTCACTACATAGATGCATGCTAGAAGATGGAGATACATGGCATTTTTTACTACATGATACATCTGGAAATTCAAAGTTAACCTGCAGTTGGAGAGTCTGAACAGAAAAATAAACAGAATTTAATCATCTGTGTCTTCATGTAGCCTTGGAAACAGCTGTGGCTTGAGTGCAGCTATGTTTGTTATTTTGATGCCTTCTGATATGCTACAGTAAGTTACATCTCAGTTACAAGTTATTCCTCTGTTATAACAGTCAGGGTAATCTGTACTATGCATTTGTTGAATTACTGCTGGTGCTGCCAACACAAAAAATGCCATGCCCTTGGCATTGAACTTAACTAACAGCAGGTGTTTGCAAAGCAACCATCCATCTCACCAGTTCAACATACTTGCAGGTTTCAGAAGACTTCACGGAGTGCTCCCTGCAAACCAGCATTGCAGCCCCTCTCCCACATACATGTTCTGGCAACTCCCCTCTTTGTGTGACAGTGCTTCACCAACACAGTTTGTATTGCACTGGAAAAACTTGATTCGGCCACGAAATAGTAATAAAATTTTCTGTCATGCCTCTTCCAATAACTTTTTAACAGCTTATTCTATGAAAAAGAAAATAAGAAAGAGAAATGAAAAGGAAAAAAGGAAAAAAGTGAAGGAAAAAAAATGGAAATGGAAAAGGAAAAGGAAAGACTAGTTCTCAAAGTTTTTCTTAAAAAAAAAAAAATTAAAAAAAAAAATTATACTATAAAAGCTCATAAGAACCTAATCTGTGTTTTCTAATATGCTGAAGCTGGTAGAAACAGTCTTCTTCAGGAATGTTGCTGGTTGTGTTCTCAGGGTTTGTGAAGAGGGATGTGAAGTGAAGAGGGATTTGCTCACGGAACCAAAAAAAAAGAACTGCCTTTAGCAATGGCTCTCAATTTTCTTTCCTTCTCTGGCCTTGGGATTAAACTTCTTTATATGGAGCCCATGCTGCATCGCATGGCCTGCAGACCTCACAGAAAGGGACACCCATGCATTAGCACTTCAGCATTTATCACTTACTGAGTGGGCTACAGAGGCTGCCCCACTTTACTGAGGCCTTGTGCAGGGGTCTCCAGCACACTTGGTCTCTGCAACAGGACTGTGTTTATGTAGTAATTATAGCCATGACAGCTAATTGAGTTTTTCCAATCAATCACACTGGAAGTTTTGTTTGTTTTCCTGTGCTAGGGAGCAGGAAGGTTTTACCCTTTTCTAAACACTGAGGAAGAAATGAAGGCTATTTTTCAGGCACAGGCTGAAAATAATCATTTAAGAAGGGTTAAATTAGTGAAATTCTACTTTCTTAAAGCAGAAGTCTGTGTGTAATGATACTAGATTTTATCCATGCTTCATAGTAGATAATCAAAAGAATTTTAAAACAAAAGTCAATTCCCCTTCAAGCTGTTTTATGGAGAGGAAGAATAGGTGTTCTAAAGTCAGTCAGTGGTCTGGAAAAGACTGTCAGGTCTCCAGGCACTGCTCTCCAATGATCACCAGACTATACAAGCTCCAGTGTCAGACAAGAACTGCACAACTGATCTTTCATCCAGGTTTGTTTGCCAAAACAGAGAGAAGTCTGGTTGCTCCAAGAAATCCAGCCTGCAAGGGCAGGAGCCCTTGAGACAAGGAGCTGTGTGTTACCCCTTCCTCTGTGTTCTGGCCAAGTTTGCTAATGACTCCAGTATCCATAAGGCTGGGGCATACTCCAAGTCTACATGTGCACAACTTGGTGTGTTTGTCACTATACTGCGTAACTGCTCTATGGAGGAAAGGTAAATGCTTCAGCTCATTGCTTCACACAGTAGAATGGCAATTCCTTTTTCATGAAAGTACTAGCACAGATCACGTCAAGATTTCTGTCATTGCATTTTACACACCTTTTTCATTTATTTGTCGCTTCAGTGCCAGATTTTGTTCCTATGTGAACTGTTCCTATGTACCTTTTTGGCTCACTAAAGAAATAAAAAGACACAGCACATCTCCTTCATGCTGCACACCACTGTTCAGTGCACAATACCTTGAGTTCGGTAAACATCCATCTGTATCTGTTGATACCATTCCTCTTAACCTCAGGGCAGGGGAAGGAACTAATCACCTGGTTTCCGTCTTTCTCTGTTTGCAGATCCCTGAACAAATATCCATAGGAGAGTGTACCATCTGTAGAGCAAACATCCCCAGTGACAGTGTGGTTGTCTGACCTTTCACAGGCATAGGAAAATAATTTTCGAAAGTTATTTGTCAAGAAATTGTGAACACTAGCTTGAAGCCATATGTACACAGTGATCTACTGGAGCTTCTCCCGCATTATTTTAGGCATTTCCAATTAAATTGCGTACAGATCCTCAAGTGGCTTAGCATAAGGAAAGCTACAATCTTCAGTTATTGCATTATAGGTAAAGAACACTTGTACCCCACCACTACTTCAGTGCTCACCTTCCATAACAGAAAGGAGAAAGTTCTTTTCTCATGGGAAGGCTCCTTGCTGCAGCACATGGTGCACAAAGAGAAGTCTGTGGTGGTCTGTGGATTTACAAACAGGCAGAAATCTGACAAGCGCACAGCCAAACACTGTCAGCTCATGTTCCCAACCTCACACTTTTCATGTTGGGGATTTTGTTTAACCAGTTACCCAGCTTCTGTCTTAAAGAACAAAGGAGCTGGAAGGTCGCAACAACAGTTCTGTTTTCATCTAGACCCAGAAAGCAACTTTTTTTCAAGATCTATAAACACAAATCAATGTCCTACTGGTAAACCTAACCACTGACCTGTAATTTTGTTGCAAAATGCCACCGTGGGAAAGAGGAGAAGCCAGCAAATGAGATAATGAATGTGACTGACAGACTGTACGGAATGGGCTTCTGTTTCCTAAATGGTCCAACAGCAAGTTGCTTCTGACACTGGCTCCATGAAGGTCTGACTGATTCCAGCTTCACCTTTTATTAGCATCACTGGGCATGGTTGCTGGATGTTTCCCATGGAAAAACAGAGGTGAAAAATGGGATTCGATGCGCCACAAAAAAGAATTGCTACGTGTTTATTTTGCTTCTGGAAGGAGGAGATGCTTATCAATGGCAAATGGGCAGCAGACTGCCAGTGACCTCTTTAGACTCTGTTGAACTATTAAATTGGGGTAAATTGAGATTTGAATGATAAAAAAACTTATGCTTCTTTTCTTCCTTGAAGACATTTTTACCTACTTCACTTAGGAAATGTTGTGTACCAGATTCTACCTCTGCTGCTCTGGAAACTGACCGAAGGTTTCCCCATTGGATTTCATCTGAAAAATTGGTATTTAAAAGTACATATCTTTATGAAAATTACTGCTTATTGATGTGCTGAATTTCTTTCTTGTCTTGCAGAGTTTCAAGTCCCAGGGTACTGAACATAAAAAATTAAACAAACAAACAAAACCTTCTATAAGGACAATATATTGCTAAAACTTTGGAATTGCTTGTGGTTTGGTGATTAAAAACATCAATTCAGTCTTGCACTGATTCCCTTACTCTTTTTGATGTAATCTCTGTTTACTGCAAGCTTTTCTCTGCTCGTGCCATACATCTACCACCAAGAAGCAAACAGAAATACTGGGAACACAAAAGGGAACAAAAGAAAATCCAAGAGCTCAGCTGTGCTTGGACCCAATTTCTTGCTTCAGCCTAATACAAATTACTTGAAATGTGTGTGGAATGTATACTTTATTATTATTTTTTTTTCCAAATCCTCACTGAGCACAGTTATTGGGGTGATCTCCAACAGACTGGCAGCAGCAGTGTTTGATGGCAAAGGAGTTATAAATCAAAAGCAATCAGAGATTTTAGGCTTGTATCTTCCTTAGGTGAAAGGATATATTTTTTACTTGAATTAGCTACCACAGCTTAGCTCTAATGAAGACAAAGTAGTTGATAGCTTTCACAGAGGTTAGTGGGTCAAAGCAAACCCTGGGGTTGCCCAAGGCTTTAATCAGCTCCGCTGACATCTACCTGAGTTAGACTCTTTTCCTGAGGATTTTACCTCATCTTTGTATGTCGAGTCCTTTGTCTTGATTTAAAAATGCCCTCTTTCTCCCGAGTGAAAATGAAATCTTAAAGGTAAAAATAACAGCAGGTGCGTTGACATTTCTAGTGGAGGAAAGGAAAAGTCAGCTTTTGTTTGTTCTACTGGAGCAGCTGCTCCAGCTGTAGCTGTAGTTGCAGTTCTTGCTGCTGCTTTTTTTATTTTCATTCATTTCTATGCTCTTGCTGCAGCTTCCGCCTGCATGTCAAGTTATACATAACCCATGGGGTTATACTAGCAGCCCTTCAGACAATTGGTACAACTTGCTTCTGACTCTGCAGAAAATGCAGAGTGGTGAAGTGAAACAAAGAGATCAAATCCTCTGAATAAGATGTAGCCCAATGAGAACTTCGCTGTTCTCCTTACCCAGACACCATTTTGTTAGACTGTTTTTCTGGTGCTATCTGTCACATGGCAGTAAAACATAATGGAGTATTGGTGGGAAGGTTCAGCCACGACTGCCATACCACCAACATCCGCCTATGATATAGTGGCCAGCATAATTAAATAGGAGGCATTACTTTCAGTTCAGCCCTCATATATACTAAATAGGAATATCTGACATAGGAATTATGACAACAGAGTTTGCTGGATCATAAAGCAGCCAGTATTAGCTTTTATTAACATTTGAAGATTTCATAACCTTCACCGGTCGTTTAAGCTTATTGTTCAGATCCTTCAAGAGCTGGGTTATAAGCAATTCAAAACTGCTTCCTATAATGTCACTGTTGACACTCAAGCCTTGTGTTAGCTGAGACAACGTATGGAAAAAAGAAGGTAATTATTCGTAAGTGGATGACTAAGTCTACCTCATAAACACTAATTTTCAGGACTGCATGTCTGCTGTCTTTTTGTTTAAGGTTGAAAGGCTAAATCCATAGTTTTTTTTCCCCTTTACAAAAACTAAAAGCACTCTTCATTTCCTGGAACAACAGAATAAATTTCAGCTCCATCTCACACAGTCTTAGTATTTTAGCTTCCCTGGCTGCAAGCTCTGTTTCTTGAAAAGACATGATGTTCATTTGGCACTGCTTAATAAGGAGGAAATAATTTCCTTCTTCATTGCCTGTTTTGAATCTCTGAAATTTCAGAAACCATCTGAATCTTTTATATTCTTTCATAAAATTGTACAACACAATAATTTCTACTAAATAATCCAATATTCCTTAAAATTCTTGTGGTTGTTTTGTCATGGGTTTGTACATAATTAGGCAGAGTAAACCTATTTTATATGTACTTGCACAGAAAGAATGAGACCTTAATAAATTGTTAATAAATACAAAGTAGTCCAAATAAAATAGCAATATTTGAGACCAATGTTGTAGACATTTCAGCTCAGAATGTTACACAGATAGGAAAATGTATAATAAAATATAGAGGCACTATTTATATTTCACATTGTAATGCCTTTGTGGTGAAGACTTTCTCTACTTGACTGGTAATACAAACTCTTCTGCAAAAAGAAGACAATAATCATTACATTAATCCTTGGAAAGAAAACTCTCTATTTGACGTTCCTTAGCTGCCAGGCTTGAGAGAAGTGTTCCAACGAAGCAAAGCCATTAAGAATGGTTAATTGTCTTTCTGAGCACTCCAAGGACCAGAGTTAAGTATTTTCTCTTCCATGCTAAGTGTTTGTAGCATATCTGCCACATCTATGTGCCATTCTAATGAACCTCTAACAAGCTGTGAATTTATGTCACTTCTTCATTTCTCAGGAGTCATTATATTCAAAAACATCTGGAAAGTTTCAGTGCTGTCCACCTGTGAGTCCTAACTGTCTCATGCCTCCTGCATTCAGACAACGTGCCAGAGAACTAGATTTCTGTGCACTGAATCCTTGCCATACGGGGTTAATTTGAAAAATGCCTCATAAGTTGATCAAAAGCTGAAAACCATTAAGAGCAATTTGTTCTTTTCAACAGAAATAAGCTTATGAGCATTTTCACTTTGATGGTTTCCATTAACCAAAAAACATGGTCCTGAAGAAAGCCCCCCTCCTAAAACAGCCCTTTTATATATGGGGCCTCAGACAATAGAGCAGGATCTGGTTGATTTCCAAGCTCTGTAACATGAACTGATGGAAAAGAGAGATTGGACCTGATGTATAACATTATTTATAAAAATGAATGCCCCACTGGCAACACAGCGGAAAGGGAAGCTGTGTCTGCATTACCGGTGTGGATGTGGGAACGGGTGAAGACAGACATGAGCTACCCTGCCCATGCTTCAGGTTGGCCAGATGTAAGCCAGTTCCAGTCTGGAAGCTTTATAGTTAACTTCATGTGGAGTCAATGCCCTGGCTAATATAACCTGCCTCTCAACAAGGCTTGTTACCTCTCACACAGTTCCCACCACACTACTTTCACATTACAGCTTTTAGTATCTATAGGTCCAGCACAGGAGTTTAGGTCTGATTTTAGAAATAGCTACAATCTGCAAACAAGAGAAAGAAAACTGGGAGATGTGATTTTCTTAGGTCTTTAAGACATGTAAAATTCAAGGAATAGGAACGTATATCTGGTAGAAAAGAGTTCTGACTCTTTTATTGCAAGCATCAAAAGCATCATTAAAAAAATATATATACAACTTCCTCTTTTTTTCCTCATTACTTTGGCTGGAAGCTGCTTCAGAATTTCTCTGCTCAGATTATAAGTTCTATTCCTTCCCTGACTAAATGAACTCATGGGCCATTTATATGCTATTGCTCTCATACGCCATTTCGATTCTTTTGTTTCTGGATTCAGTTGGTTCATCTTTTGTGAATTCCTGCCAATACCTCAGCCATGAACAGAGATTCTTCCAGCCCTACTTCCAGTAAAAATAAAAAAATAAAGGATAATCCTACACTATAGTGCTAGCAGATGTAGACTAAAGGCAGCCAATAGATACAGAAAAAGGGTATAAAGGGTATAAAGGGTATAAAGGGTATAAAGGGTATAA